>JAASFY010000195.1:0-32710 GCA_023334035.1 Globisporangium okanoganense | reverse complement strand
TTCATTATTCTTTCCATTCCTTCCCGTTTTATAGTGTACTGTGTATTTTACATGTATTTCTGTATAATACCAGATTATATTACAAAAGGCGTAGAATTTATATTTAAAGATTGAAAAGGCGCAGATTTTATATTTCCCCTAAAAAATATAATATGGGCCGAATAAGGGTCAGCATTATGTTTTTATATATAAACAAGGGTTGAGATCTCTAATTAAGACCCTTAATCGGCCGAATTACAATTGATTTGGACACACTGGGTGGTTATAACAATATTGTATATCACGGTAATTTACTCATTCCGGACGCGCTCTGGAATACCTACCCTAGCTGCGAATTAGATGTATCGGCATTTCCGTGACGTAATCCAGAACAACTGAACTCACCTGACTTTATATGCATTCCTGAATGATTGGTCATTTGGTCAGATACCTACTCTTTTTCGATTATAACGAGTATGCATCTGGTCAAATGACAAATATCATTGTGCCGCGCAAGGTCGGCTCTCTGCATCCCCCTTGCAGCTCTTAGTGTTTGCGTTCCTGTTTAGGTTGCGTATTACCGTGTTCTCAGCTAAATCAATGCCTTGCCTAACTCCAACTTCATACGCATATCCGCCGTTCCGGACACGGTACTGAGGTCATGCAAACCATAAGTGAGTGATCTGATGGGCAATCCGTGAAATAGGTACTTATCCTACAATATTTACGGAAACTTCATAAGTCCGCGAATCGACAAGCCACGACGCACAATGATGAAGATACATAGTTGGACTGAAGTACTTGTAGTGAATACACAACACATCTCTAAATCAGTTTGCGAGTAAAAACTCAGAAAAACTGCTTCTGATTGAATGGAGAACAACAATGGAAATGATGGAGTCTTCTGGAACGAAGATTGGTATTATCGCATGCATTGCATCTAAGTATCCTTAAATCGTTATCGGTGTTTATCTTCGTCAATGGAAATGTATGGGAAGATGGTTGAAGATAAACAATATTTATTACAGACTTGACCAAGTCACGCAAATACAGCCGAATATTCAAACCGAATATTCAAAAGAGCGCAACTTCGTGCTCTTTCTTCGTATGTATATATATTCCAAACGCAGTGAGCAATGAGTACATATTTTGCAAAGGAGAACTTGCCTCGGTTGCATATGCAGTAGACATATCATCATGCGACTTCTATGTCATGCCAGACTTATCTAGAAACTCATGAAACGCGTTCATTGCAGGGTTCTCTAGAGATAAGTTCCCACAGGAACATCAAGACCGCGAGTAGCTCGCTTCAGCTTCTTAAAGTCTATACTTGTAGTTACACGCAGACACACACAGTCACACTTTCCTTATATCTGAACAATTAGCACCGCACGTGAGTCGAGAGGCACACGTGCGCTGACTGAAGGGAGGGGGTTATTTTCTGCGGGCCATTCATGTGCTGTTGTTTGATAAAACTGGTACAGCCTAGACAAAACGAACATTTATTCGATAATAGCATGAATGACTTGATTTTGTATGAGGACTTATAGATAATAAAAGAAAATCCTGGATATATCTCATGACAACGAGAATTATTCCAGAAATAATCTGAGCGATTATGATTGGTCAAAATTGGAAATCGCAAATAATAGTTGCATTTCTTTCGTTGAAACAAACTGCTTTGAGCAGGACAGACGTTAGGGTTATGAGCTTTCAAGAACAACACAACTTATGTAAACATAATCCATCAATTAGGAGGTTTCAATGTTGCCATATTTTGAGTATAATCTTTTGCAAAAAATAGGGCTGATCTTATGAAAAATGTCCCGGCGTCGGCCTATTTTTCAAACGATCGACCCTATTTTTTGCAAAAGATTAGACCCAAAAATCGGAGCGTTGAAATTCCCTATTGATGGGCCACATGCAGGAGCTAAGAAAATAGCTGTGATTTTTAGAAAAAAGGCGGGAAATGATTATGGTTAATTCTAGCCTAAAATGAATGAATTAGCTATTTTTGAGTGCAATTCTGAGTACAACTGCTTCAAAACTGATGAAACGACGGGCAAGTAAGGTCAGCCAAATGGAACACCCAAAACTGGCTCTGGCCAATTGATGTGCCATTTTAATATAGAGTTTGTAAGGTCGACAGTAAAAAGACCGGAAAGACAGGCGCTCGCTCCACAACGCTCGCTCCACAACGCTCGCTTGTGTGCCAATGTACATGTTTTCGCATACTGAAGATACATGCCTTCAGGGGACTGTAACTAATCTCATGGAACAACCCCGACGTCAATTATATGTTTGTAGGCAGCGCAGTGCATCGCCACAGATACGCAACAACGCTGTTGCTTTCCGATACAAGCTGGGATGCCACTTTTTGCACCAAGCTGGCGGCAGCGAAAGTAGCCAATCTTACGACTGTATTTTAAAATAATGATTTTGATTGTTAGAAATGTGACAATAGCTTATGAATTGGTTTTGTCCTTCAAATTGATAAAACCATGTTACACTAACGAGATTATCTCGTTAGTGTAACCATTTAATGGTTAAATGCGAGTGATAGGTTTATATGTGACGAGTCGACTTAAATACCCTCCAGGTAACATCAGCCGCTGACTCCAGTATCAGCGGCCTTGAGAACGCTGCCTGTATTATACCGTCTTGCAGAAGTCAATACAGGCAGCGTCCTCATGACGTGCCTGCGCGCTGTTGCTAGCCAACAGCATGATGAATGTCGGTGGAAATAACTCGGACCACAAATTGGATCTCAACTTCGCAACGCCGAACTTCTCGACGTGGTGTCGACTCATCCAGTCAGTTTTCGAGGCCGCAGACGTGTGGGATGTCGTAAGTCAACGGCCCAAGTACAATTTAAACACGCTACACCGGTTCCGAAAGACACTTCATTGAGAGAAACAAGCGCGCACAGCTGCTGCTAATCAGCTCTGTTGACGACGCCAACGTACCTGTACAATCGCTCGTGGCTTATCTTGAGCGTATGGAGAAAAATTATGCCGGTCGTGGGATGCAGAACATCGTGAAGGCACGTCGTGAGTTTCACAACATAAAGTATGTCGATGAAGAAGACATGCAGACCCACATTGACAACATGGAAGAAAAGGCTGAGCAATTGTCGAGACTGCTCAAGGATATTGATGACGATGAGAAAATGTACCAGATGATTACCCACCAGTAAGGAAGCGGGAAAAACATGAAGCGTACGGGAGTTCAAGCTGTTGGTCTCAGCCCACACACAAATGGTAGAAGCCATCAATACCAAAACCACCACAAACTGGCAAAAGCCATAAAGCCCGATACCACCACAAACTGCAAACTGTCATCAAGCCCTGGAACAGCCGCTGTAGCTGCTTTCATGCTTCACTCGATTCATTCGGCCATTTTCATCAAGAGAAGACCATCATGCACCGTCGCGAAGGAGGATCATGCCACTCGCGTAAATCGAAGACGAAGGAGAGAGATCACGCCTCGGAATCAACCAATCACGGATTGGTTGATATCACGCGTCCTCAAGTAGTGATTGGTTGATATCATGCAGGCCGAAATAGTGCTTAACAGACCGCGTCACCGACCGCAGACGCTACAGTGCATCGCTCATGTAAGAGGAAAGTAGAATTGTGGCATGGCACATGCGCGGCGAGCGCCCAAGCTACATCGTGTGTCTCACTGTTAGTTTGCTCCTGTTCATGACAGATTCAGTAAAGAAACAGTAATAATGCTGGCGCACCCCAAGTGCGAGAGCTGCAAGAAGTGGCATGCAAAGCCAACAGGGCTCATGAGTGGCCCCTGCTGAGCTCGCGACGTATTGGCAGCACCATTGCAGTCAGAGCGGTGGTGTGGGTGTGATGTGGTCGCGCTTGGTCGGTCGGAACTGTTTAACTGACCTTAAGCGCGCGACTTGTGCATGTGCTTCGTGACCACGCCCTTCCTACTCGTCGTGTGCTACTGTTCAAAGCGGCGCTGGCTCTTGTTGGCCTTCTGGTGATGCTCGTCGCACAACCTGTGCATCTGGCCGTTGCGCTCGACCGCATTCCAGTGCTTCTTGCTTAGGCACACGCCCAGTGTCTTCGTCCGCGGTGCTGGTAGGTGACGTGGCTTCAGTGATAGCCACTGGCTCGTGGAGTGGTTTGGCGTTGTTGTCAAAAAATAACTTACGACGAGCTCATGCGCAATTTTGTGCTGTATTTATCTCTAAACGCCAGCAGGGCGATGATCACGTCCGTGTCACCTCACTGTTAATCAGCGCAACTCCACGCGGTAATGCATTTGTCTCCTCTCAGCGTCCGCGAGGTCGTGCCCTTTGAGCGAAGTGTTTCTTGAATGTTGCATGAATGTGACTCACATTCAAATCTTCGCCCATCCTGATTCGTATTTAAAATGTTTGATCCTGTACACCCACACGAAATCCTTTGTGTGTCATTATTTTGATGAAAGAGAAGTAAAAAAAAGAGTTTTCAAGGTGTTGAAGGCGAAAGAGATGGCGGACGCCGACGCGCTCACCTTCACGGCGCTGCAGCAGAGCGACTGGTAAAGTTTATCAACAGTAATTACTCTTCATATGCACCACTACAACCACGTGCCAGTACCTGTAGCTAATCCGTGTCTTTATACTTGCGTCACGCGTGCTCAAGTCTCTCTGGCGACACGTCTTCTTCTACTTCAACCTGGAGCGTGAAGGACCTCAACAGCGACGCACTCGTGCCGATTGTCTGTCGCTGTCTTGCGCGCATTCAGGCCGCTTCAGCAGATGACTCGTCGCAGCTGGACTTCCAGCTACCGCCGTCGTTTAATGCGCCCGTCGGGGTCGCTGCGCGCCATCGCGTGGGCTCGCAGCTTGCCAATATCTTGAAGGTAAGGTAGCGTAGCTCTTCGACAATGGTGACCGTGAGCTGGTGGAATTATGAACTAATTTTGTGTGTCTGGTGGGCTCTTTGTTGAATAGGATCTCGGGTATGCGGGCGACTGCGGATACAACCACTTTCTGTACCCGAGCGAGAAAGAGACGCGCAACATCCTCACGTGGCTCGTGGGCAAATTGCCGCGCACTGCTGCAGAGAGCTCTCTCGATGATGAGGCAGCATCAGCGCACTCATCGACGCCTTCAGCTCCAGGTCAATTGAAGCCATTGACTTCTCAGCCATCATCGTCTTCGCTCCTGTCGACTGAACACCTTCAGAGCGTTTTTGGCGCCTGGAAGCAGGAGAAAACGCTGTACGTGCTGCCCAATCGAGCGTTGCGTGGGCTTAGAGGCTTCCAATCGCTCACACTCAAGACAGCGTCTGTGAGTCTACCCTGGCAGGCTCGGGATAGCGGCGAAGAAGCGAAAGGTAGCGCGATTTTCTCTGTGACATTCGTTGTATTGAGGCGTATATGTGAGGCTAACTGTTACTGCTACGTTATGGATCAGGGAAAATTCTATTTGATGCGTTTCCCAGTTCAGCTCTCAAGGCAGCGTCGCTGCTTGAAGCATTGGCCTCCAGTCAGCGTCGGAACATGCAGAGTATCGGCCTCTTTGATGACGAATACGAGGACGAGCGAGTTGGCCGAACGATTAGCAAGTCGCGATCGAACAAGCAGCTCAGTGGCGTGGAAGTGAGTCTGTCAAAGGTGATGATATGCACTCTTTCTCACAGTCGTGTATTTTGGTTGTAACATTGTTATTGTGCTCATTATGAATGTAGAAGTCAGTTTGTGACCCCACTTTTGCCGTTGAGCTCCCTGATGAAGCGACCTTTATGGCTCAAGAGGATTCTGATGACGAAGAAGACACGAAAGGCGAGTTTGCGATCGGAAGGCTGAGCCCAGAAGCCGATTCATTGGGTAACCTGGGCTTTCTGCCGCCTGTAGAATCGCTCTTGGGTTCTGGCGACGCCCTCAAGTCGCAGATTTCAACGACAGCCGTGCATCGAGACTTGCGCCCAATTGCAACAGATGCGAGCGCTACAAGCGGTCTAGTCTCACAAGTCACGGTACGTTGGCCTTGCCAGAAATTGGTTTTATACACATTATTGTACATTTGAGCTTATATTCAAACAATATTTGGATATATTTACGCAGGATCATGCTCTCACGGCCGCAGAAGAGCAGGAAATGTTCGAGACAATGCACGCGCAGCTCGTGGAAACGCAGCAGCGAATTTCGAAAATGCGCAAAGTCATTGAGCGCGATCACAAGGAGCTTCATGTTCTGCAGACTGAGATCAACGTTTCGAAGAAAAAGGGACTCGACATGAAGCGAAGCCTCGCAACGCGCCAGCAAACGTTCGCGATGCTACCGCAGGCGAAAGAGAATATCGTCAAACTCGAGGTGCGTTCAAACTAATCTGTGGTGGTGTTTGTTGATAACAATATCGAGAGATAACCGTTCTCATGTTTTTTTATGAATATTTTGTTAAAAACGCAGAATATTTGCGCTGACAATGCAGAAAAGCTCCAGCAACTGGAGGCCGAATGGGAATCACACCGCGCTCCGCTTCTGAAAGAAGAAGCGCGATTGGTCGCGATGAAGTCGAACCGCAAGGCGCGTTGTCGCCAGTTTGTCGCTGAGATGAAGACTTTCCGCCAGGAGATGAAGGATATGGCGGCCGTGATCCAGGAGAAAATGGACTCGGTGCGCATTTTGGACAAGACTTTTTCCCAGCTTCCGCAGAATCTGAACCGAAACATGTACACTGCGCGCATTATGGAGATCATCAAGCAGGTGCACAAGCAAAAGGCCGAGATCTCCAAGATCATCGACGACATCAAGTCGATCCAGAAACAGCTCAACTTCGCGTCCGAGAAGCTTAAGAGAAGCGAAGCCGTGGCGGAGGACAAGCTCTATAGTGCTGCGAGTGCCGCGGTCTCGAAAGATACCCCAAACAGTCCGTTTGTCGAGTGCTACCGCAAGTTTGCCGAAGTGCGTGAGCTCTTCGAAGAGCTGATCATTGTCGTGGGCGACGTTGGCAAGAAGGAAAATGCGGCCCGCGACCTGGAAAATTGGATCTCGCAGCTTCAGAACCGAGACAGTGGGCGCCACTTGGACAAGGTGCTTACTGATCTGGAGAGCGTGCAGATGGAGAACAGTGCGCTGGCGGACCAACTGCGCGCTCAGAAGGCTTGAGGAATTGGCGGTGTCGTGACATAAGTGCGCGCATTGCGCTTGATTATTTTCCTTTATTATCAGGAGAACCCGGCGAGTGGCAGCCAACCATTGTCCGATGCGAGGGGCTCATCTAACACCACTGCACAGATTTCAATATTATTGACAAACATATAATCAAAATTGTTATATATTGCGGTCGTAATATACGCAACATAGTCACGATTGAAGAGAGGCAACAAGACGTACCTTGCAAGAGGTGCTCGGTCGCCTTTGGTACCAGATCGGCTGTGACGCTGGTGCTGTGGCTCACGTCAGGACTCACGTTCACTTCGAGAAGCCACACGCGGAGATTCGCGTCAAGCAGGAAGTCGAGGCCGAGCCACTCAAAGCCGTTCTGTACGTTCGAGAAAATCAACAAACAAGTCAACAATTATAACAAGTGGCGCAACATTTTTACCACAGTGGTGGACATAGAGATGGTAGAGCGACATTTCCAACGCACCCCGACAGTTTTGAGCTTTGATACCGTCGACAGGATAGCGATTCGAGTCGCGTGTTGCATATGGGGGACAATGGTCTCATCCCAGACATCCCGTCCGTGCTCCTGTCTAACAAATTCAACCAGAGAGTGTTCAATATCCAGCCCAGGCACGTGCACCATTGACAATTCGTACCTCAGGTGGTCCTGGAATCTGTCGGAGCTCCACATTGACTCCGGCTCCGACATTGTTGGATCGCTTGAATCAGCCGCCACCGCATTCTTTTGGATCGAGAAGTTGCTCAGGTGCACAAACTGGTCGTCGAGGCGCTCACTTTCCATCCCAAATGGCTTGGAGCAGAACCGCAAGTAGCACTGGTGGTACCAGAAGACACGCAATGGCTCGAGGGACTTAATGAGCACCCACTGGCGGATGTCGAACTTGCGTCCATGTTGCAGACTCAGCAGCGGCTGCTCCATGTATTTCTGCACCACCCACTTGTTCTTCAGAGCGAGTGGCGGTGAGCTCTGGTCTTCGTCTTCAGCACTGCCAACAGCACCATCCTGGATTGTCTGCAGTGCCAGAATGTCGTCCAAAGAAGTCAGCAGGTGGATGCCGCGGCCCTGGGAGAGATTCGATGGCTTGCAGATCCACACGCTCTGGTTCTCAAAGCCTACGGCGTCAAACTGGAGGTCGAGCGGACGCAGCTGCTTCAGAATGCGCTCCACTTGCATCTTAAACTCTTCATCGTAATCAGAACGTATGGTTCTATACGGAACTGCTGGAAGTGGCGCTGGCGCCAGGTCTCCTTGCACGGGACGGCTCCGCAAGAGAGCCTTCCACTGCGGGCCTTGAGCATCGAGAATCGTGTCGGTACGAGCTCGAGAGAAAAATTCTGAACCAGCAGCGACCACTGTGGTTAGTAGTGCGCATGCTGCTACTATCTCAACAATTGGGGTACCATGAGCCGTCGGGTGCACTGCATAGCTCTTGAGGATCGCGAGCGCACTCGAATAGAGGAACCACTCACGCAGGAGCTGCACGTCAGCGTCTCGCAGCAGATCAAACGTGCGCAAGTAAAAAGCGTCGACACCTCCATCATCGTCACAATCACCACTGCTGTGCGTATCTGTGCTAACAGCAGCTGCGACGTCGTAGTCGTACACCGCGTGCGCAAAGACGTCCTTCTGCGAGAAGAGCACCGCGTGCTGGAAATGGTTGAGTGAGTGCGAGCTGCTGGCGGCGGCGCGCGCAGATACCCACGGGATCTTGCTGTAATTGGTCCACTTAAGGCGGAACTTTGGGAACGACAGGTGCGGGTGGCGCGTCCAGCCGCGCGCCTCGAGGCAGCGAATCACGTCAAAGAACTTGTCGTCCGCGACGAAGACCTTGGGCGCTGGCTGTCTCATGATTGCAATGGCAGAAGTGTTCAACTTCACACAATGTGCGGCAAAGTGCAGCCTCACATAACGCGTACGCTAATGATTTGACGCTCATTTACAACTTTCGTTTATTTACCTTTTGACTGCATATCGTTTATATAGAGGTAATTCAAAGAGGTCAGCACCGAAATGCGCCAGGCGAACATGAAAGTGTCTGATGCCGAAAAGCAGTACATTAACATTACGGAGGGAGCAACAAAGAGAGCGTTGGATATTGGCAGCATGGCCCGGCTATTCATAATCACAGCAGCGCCTGCTAGCATGGATCGCGGTGTAAATAGACCATCGAGAGGTTGCTATCCCCATGTCCCCGAGAGCTGCAGCTTGTTCGAGATGCGGCCGAATCGCACGACCACCGGGCGAGGCGCTTCTCGCAGGCGGTACAAGATGCGCGAGAGCTTAAGTCCCGCGCATTCCTGTCCGTTCACTGCCAGGATCACCACGCCGTTCTGGATCTCAGGGTAGCGCGCCGCCTCCGAGTTGTCGAAGCACTCCTTCACGACCGCGAACTGATTCGTCTCGTCAGCACCAAGCTTCATCCCGATCGCCTGCTGCTTAAACACAATGTCGAACACATTCTCCATGTCATCCAGTGGGTTCTCGTTTGATGCGCGTCGCATCGGCGACGAACTGACAGTCACCAATGGCGACGTAGGTGACGTAACGCCACCGTTGGTGCCACGATACTTGCTGGCACTGTTGTGGTAAGGAGAGCTCGGGATCGAAGGGTTTACGCGCAGTGGGATGTTGTCTTCCGCGTTATCTGAATCGGACGACGAATTCGTGTCGCCTCGCTCTGGTGGGAACTCGAGACGGCGCGGCGGTGCAGAGTACGAAGGCGATTGAGCTGATTTGTACTGGCTGCTTGAGCTCGCTCCAGATGGCGGTCGCTCCGATAACCGTCGGCCTTGAGCGTCGCGCCCCGGAGTTGCAGGTGTCAACGGAACGGGACGATGTGCCGCGTGCTGCGCATGCTGTGGTGTATGCTGCTGCTGGTAACCGTATCCATTTTGTTGTGATCCATGCTTGCTGTCATCGAAAGATCCGCGAACGTATTTCTCGAGCAGAGAGTGGAACGCCTCCTTGTTCTGCTTCTCCTTGCGCTGTGACGCTGGCATTGGTGTGCGCTTTCCGATCAGCGTGTACGCGTACAGCTGCTGGAAGAAAAGTCCATTCGTAGAGTTCATCGAGTCTTCCGAAAGCTGGAGCCCTCCAGGGTAAGATCGCAGCCAGGGGAACATCGCGCTGATATCAAGGCAAGCCACAAGTGCCGTCGTCATTAGTGACGTGATGTTTACAAGAGTGCGTATTTCCTGCAATAACGTGCTTCCGTACCTGTTGAATGTTGTGTCGGGCGTCTGGAGCAGCGTGCGCGCATCGACAACGTCCATCGGAGAAATGCAGCGTCCAATCTGTTCGCCCAGCTCAATCACTACAAACGAGGGGATACACAGAGGACCGCGTGAATGTCAGTACTTCGCCATTAACCTCTAACCAGACGATGAAGACAGCCGAGGGCGTCGTTCGTCCCCGCTTTCATCCCAAGTCTACCAATTGCGCTTCTCACCTGATCGCGTGGTGCGGTTGTAGAGCACCTCGAGCTCGTCGTTGTGCGAGTGCTCCGGCTGGTTGGCGCGTTTGAGGTTCGCGCGCTGGATCTTCTTAGCCTGCATCAGTAGCCACTCGGCTGGCTGGCGCGGGTCGCACGGGATGTCGTACGTCTGCGTCTGCACAAACAGACTGCACATACACACACACACGCGTTTCAAAGCCAAAAACAGCAAGAATAAAACGCACGCGAGTCAGTCACAGGCTCAGCACAAGAAGACGAGAGGAGACGAAGACCCTTATACAAATACACACACGCACCGCACGGTCAATGATTCCCCCATGGCGGCGCTGTCTTTCAATCGCTAAACCCGTGGTCAGTTGAGCTCGGCGCTGCTTCTTCTTCAGTGAGGCGCACCCGCGCGCGTCAAAAAGTGTTTTCCACACACGAAAACAAGTGATATCAAAAGCGATAGGGAATCGGTATCGGTTTCAAAAGTGTATAGCAATAGAAAGGTCTGATTTGCACTTTATAAGGTGTTCTTGGTCCTGGAGGAAGAGCCATGGTCGGTGGGTTTACTATTTTTCAAAGGTCCTCAATATTATTTTCTTGGCTTTTTTTGCTGTGAACTTCACACCAATAGACGAGAGTGGCAACAAAAGAGAGCGGCAGAGAAAGAGGGATTTTTTATATGGGTTCTCATATCTGGCTCACTTCTCTGTAGGCAGCCACTTACGAAAACAGAGCGACATATTCGTGCCGGACATACGGTCGAGTCAAAACGAGCCTTAATAAGGGCCCGTTTGGACAGCCATAAATATTGCAATGTTGATGTATTGGCCCACATTTGGACCGCCCAAAAATTGCATTCCCGAAAAGCATACAAAAATCAAAATATCTTTAAGTGGCCCGCACTGATACGAGGTGTTTGCTATTCTACCTGGTTAGCTATCTACACGACCTCTCTCTCTCCCTCTCATGTGCTCCAACTCACACACAACATACTCCTATTTACATACAACAACAGCTCTATCTGCCTTCACGCAGCGACAGGAACCAGATTGCCTTTCACGACAACCGCGAGCGCACGTTCGCGCGACGCGAAGCGCGCCACCGAGTCGCTAAACTGCAGGAAGCCGCGCTCGCCGATAAAGTTCTGCTCGAGGTGCAGTTCACACAGCGAATGGCTTCTTTCAGCAGCAGCAGCAGCTGGGCCGACTGGCAGTGTCAGCGCGTCGCAGAGCGCCACGGCGCCGTCGTCGGAGATGCAGTTGCCCAGTAGCGAAAGTTCCTGCAGCCGCGGGAAGCGATCGCTGGACGCGAGCAGCACCGACGCGACTTGAGCCGTAATGCGGTCTTGGAGCCCTTCCGTGTACGCATAGTTGAGTCCAAAGCTCTTGAGTTTTGGCAACAATGCGACGCTCAGCGACGCCAGCAGGGTGCGCACGACCACGTTCCTCGAGATAAACTTCGCTTCGTTCTGGAAATCAAACTGCTGCGCGTGCGATGGACAGCCCTGCAGCGTAAAGCTCTCCAGGTTGCAGTACTTCGAGAAGAGCAGCGCGCGGTTCTCAAACGACAGCATGTTCAACGCCTGTGGCGTAACATGGATGCTGGCGACGAAGCCTGGGAAGATCTGGTTCGCCGTTGAGCTCGTTGCACTGCAGCGCAGGATATCCCGCGAGGCCAGGAAGGAGCTCACGTGCTGCAGCAAGTCGTCATTTCCATCAAAGAACAGCAGGCTCGAGCCACCAACCGTAGCTTGTGACACCAGCGCGCCACTCGCGCCACAACGCTGTCGCTTCGCTGATGCTCTCTCTGGTACACCGCGTCTTCGCTTGCGTGAGTGCACCATAGCATTTTGAGCTTTTCTTGCAAACAATGCTTGGATCTGGACCTCTTCGACAGCAAACGCTTCATCTTCTTTCACCGCCAGGTTGTTCAGGTGCAGCTTCACCACGAGCGAGTGCAGCCGTCGACTCAGCGTCTGCACGTTGCGGTACTCCATCGCGGAGAACGCCTGGCTGTAGAGCGCGAGCTCGGCGCGCCGTGCGATGTACGAGATCTTGGCGTCCACCTTGCCGTACTTGGTCTTGAGCAACACCAGTCTGTAGCAACGACAAGCAGGCAAGCGTCAATTCAAGCCCATTGGACATGCAAGTGAGGTTAGATTAAGCTTACATGCGTAGCAGCACTGTGCGTCGCGCGACCATGTCGATACTCGAGTGCCACGCGCGCTTCGCAGCCGGCGGATGGATCAACGCGGCGCCGAGCGGTAGCGCGGGCGACGACGCAGTCAGCGGCGACACATGAGTCATTCTGATGTGCTGGACAGGCCCTGCTCGCGTATCTCCCGTGTGAGCTTCGGCACGTCAACTCGAACGTCGACAAGCCAGCCGCGCTCTTGCTTGCCTGGAATAGATGACACGCCCGTCGCTCGCAATGAACAACAATGCAGGGTCAAATGTTGAGCTCTTGGTGGACAGCCGAATACAAAAGGGTGGGGAGAATGCTTCGGCACGGGAAACTCAGGAGACGCGCGGCTCACAAGGGTGCGGCCTGCGTAGTAAATAGGATTCTCATTGCACTGCCGTCCAGCGCCGCTGTTGTTGTCCTATTCCCCGCGTGGCTCGCTATACCATGCGTCATCGTTCTGTGTTCAAAAGGGCACTTTCGGCATTGCGTGCCACGAAGGCAGCTGGTTGGACTCTGCGTGGGTGGGAAGTCCCGAAAAGGCCTGCGCGGCGTGCTCTCTGCTGCCGGCCTCATGCGCGCGGCTCTTCCGAGCGCCTCTCCGCGAAAACAGCTGCAAGGGTGTGCAATGCCAGCAGTGACAAGGTGTACAACAGTCCAAACATAAGGTGGGTCACACCAAACCCGTAAAATGGAAAATGGAAAACCCGCTGATAAGGTGGATCACGCTACAAAATATATTGTCCTGTACCCTTCGATAAAGTGGGTCACGCTAAGCTAATTTTGCCACTCTTAATACAGGGCCCTCGCTTTCTTTCTTGCAAGCAAACATTGGATCATGCTGAAAAAATGACCCAGCCAGAACCTGCTGCCGGCGTGATGCACGCGTATCTGGGCGAGCTGCAGGACGTGGAGCACCCGGTGCAATCGTATTTACCCGAAGGCGCGATCGTCAAGCTCCCGCTCATCTACCTCCCAGACATTGTACGTGTCATTGCGTTACGTGCCCCATCAGCAAGTGGTCCTCCTCTTCTTAACGTCAATGCGTGTGAATGAACGAATCGTGTGCGCGTCACTACAGGTCCTCTTTCCAGGCGATGACCTACCACTAAGACTGCTCTCAGATACGAATATCGGTTCGATCCGTGATCAACTGGGAAGCGAAGGTGCAGTGCTCGGCATTATCTGTCCCTACCAGGTATGTTCGTTCATATGAAGCTCGATCCATCGCGCTCGCATTATTAAATTGATAAACGTGTTGTTACCACTTTAAAAACAGGGCGACATCGCGTATGGAACCACAGTTCGCATTGAAAAGTTCAGCGTCGTGGACCGATGTGCAGCGGTGACAGGCGCAGCGAAGCAGCGATTCCGCGTGCGAGCAGACACGCGGCAGCACGTGCGCCCGTCGTTCACTGAGGTGGAGATCCTTCCGCACCTAAGAGCTCCTCGCATGCCATTTACCAACCGCCATCCACACAAATTGAATCCCATACATGACAACAATAGTTCAACAAAGAGTCTGACGGGAGCGGAAAGTCGACAGCAACCACAGACGAAGAAGAAAGGCAACGTACGAGCGCTGATGTCACCACGACTACGAGATCAGCAATACTTGAGCTATTGGGGGCGCCACGCGTACGATCTCTACGATGTGCACAAGTTGATTCGACGCATCCAGGGCATGTTTGAGTCGTCGACGCACTGGACGTGGTTCTCGAAAGCCTCGAACGCGCCAAGTCGGCAACAACACCAACAGACAGCAGACACCGCACACCAGGGCTCGATGCTTCACTACCTCATGCAGCCGAGTGAGCAGCAAGACCCAAGCATCTTTGCCTATTGGGTCGCTGGGAACCTCCCTTTGGACCGAAAGGAGCGGCTGGAGCTGCTTCAAATGGACTGTATCGTGCGGCTCCTGCGCAAGGAACTCGAGATCCTCGGCAAGTTTGGCGACGATATCTACTGTTCAGGCTGTGGGGCCTTCCTTGCGCACACGCGGGACATCTTCAGTATGACGAACCACGGCGCAGCGGGCACGTTTGTAAACCCTGGTGGGAACGTTTTCCAGATCCTGACGCTGCGCGAGATCCACCAGGACCACGTGGTGATTGACGTCGTGCGCAGTACACAGGACAGCTGGTTCCCAGGCTACTCATGGAGCATTGTGTACTGCAGCTCGTGCTACCGACACCTCGGCTGGCAGTTCGACCGTGTTGCTGGTGATCATGGAGGTGTGGTCCTTTCGCCAGCATGCTTCTTTGGCTTTCGACGAGCTGCGCTCACGCAGTCGTTCTCGGGTCGGCGATACGCAGTTGGGGATTCAGAATCAGAAGCCGAGGAAGAAGAAAATGGTGATGATGGAGTGGAGTCGCTGGTGTCGTCTGTTGACTATGAAAGTGGCGACGACAGTGTGGATTAAAGTTTTTTTTATCAAGGTCGTCGTCGTACTGCAAGCGTGAAGTGTGGTACATAATCAGGAACTGAACAAAGCTCTTGAGTTTTTGTTTGTTCGTGAAGGTACACTCTCTACGTCTCATTGATAAGCCGCCCTATATCTGGGAAGCTACTGGAAGATCCAAGACACAACACTTAGTTGTCCGCGACGATCCACGTGTCGAGCGCGCGCTCGTAGTTGCTGATCTCCTCAGGGGTGAACCACATGGTGATCTCGTGGTTGGCCGAGTCCGGGCCGTCCGAGCCGTGGATGAGGTTGCGGCCCGTGGAGATGCAGTTGTCGCCACGGATCGTGCCTGGCGCCGCGGCGTTCGGGTTGGTGGCGCCCAGGATCTTGCGGCCCGTGAGGATCACGTCCGTGCCTTCCCAGACCATGCACACGATCGGGCCCGAGGTGAAGTACTTGACGAGACCCGGGAAGAATGGGCGCGCCGACAGGTCGGCGTAGTGCTCGCGAGCGCGCGACTCGGACGCGGTGACGAGCTTGAGCGCCACGAGCTTGTAGCCCTTCTTCTCGAAGCGGCTGATCACCTCGGCGATCAGGCCACGCTGCACGCCGTCCGGCTTGATGGCGATGAACGTGCGCTCGTGCTTGGTGCCTGGCACACCGGCGTGGGCCACGACAGGGGCGGCCTTCGACTGCGACTCGCCCGACGAGACGCCGAACGCGAGCGCGGCGGTGGCGGCAGCCACGGCCATGACAGCGACTGGCGCGGTCTTGGCGCTACGCACCTGGGTCTGCGAGGTGTGGAGTGCGCGGGTGGCGTTGCGCTTGGCGACGGCGGCGACGCGGCGAGTGGCACGGGCGAACATCTTGATAGTTTGTGGAGAGTCGGGCTTGCGATGCAAATGAACGAATGAAGAGAGCTCGACGGAGCGAGCACTCAACGCTCAAAACAACAGTGCGAAAAGATCGTTGATCGTTTCAACCACAGATTCAGATTCCAATCGAGCCAATCACGCACTTGTATTTTTATAAACTAATGCAACGCTCTTAATAGAAGATTTTTGGTGACTCTTGCAAGTTTAAAGACCTGTACAAATAGATAGCCCTCTATTTCTCGATTGGAGCTGGTGAAAGACCAACGCTTTGAAATGAAGATTTGGCGTCCACTATTGCACCACGCACCAAAGCAAGCACGCGCACGACGAGCAAGATGGCGCCAAGTCCCGTGAAGAAGAGCAAGCAGGAGGCCGAGAAGGCAGCTGCGGAAGCGTCTGCTGCTGTCACTCAGACCGAGTCCGCCTCGGCGGTGGCTGATGCGGCCTCGGACGACGAGGATGACCAGGAGGACGACAAGACCGAGACGCTGAAGAGCAAGGCCGACGAGAGCAACGCTATGGACAAGCTCACGGACGTCGTCGAGGAGAAGCAGATGGACGAGGACAAGATG
This sequence comes from Globisporangium okanoganense, assembly GCA_023334035.1. Taxonomy (NCBI): domain Eukaryota; phylum Oomycota; class Peronosporomycetes; order Pythiales; family Pythiaceae; genus Globisporangium; species Globisporangium okanoganense. The sequence goes on along the minus strand of JAASFY010000195.1, from coordinate 16,116 downwards.
AAGCAGGCGTTCCAGGCGCTGCGCAAGCAGGAGGAGGCCGACAAGGAAGCCGAGCGAAAGCGGTACGAGGCTGCTTGCGTCACGCAATAGTAATGGGCTCAATTGCTATATCGTAACGATAGAAACACTAACGTGAGTGGGTCGCATTTTGGATTGATTGTCTTATAGGGAAAAACAGTTGGCGGCGGTCAAGGTGAAGAAAGAGGACGTCGAGGTGATCGCGCGCGAGATGGAGCTGACGGCCCAGGTCGCAGAGCGCAAGCTGCGCGAAGCTGGTGGCGATGTCGTCCAGTGCCTAACGGCGCTCGTCGCGTAGGAAGACGGGAACTCGGCAGATAATGAGTTACGATCATGCACACGTCGGATATGATTGATTTGTCTATTTCAGCATAGAACCTGTTAGAAATGTCCCCTTCTCATCTCTCTCTGTGCGTGCTGCAGTTGTCTTGGCCTCGTTCCTACCCTCGGTGTTCTTCTAACTCTACTGCGGCTTATTAAATATCTACACTATCTCTCCGCTGGCTCGACCGTCGATCACCCTTCGACGCGCACTTTTGTGATGTCCGAGATGATCGCCGAGCCGACGACTGCTTGATGCCGGTTCTGCGACTTCCTGATCGAGCTTAGCATCCGATTTAACCGCATCACGGCCACGTTTTCCACTTGGCCGGGCTTCATCACGTGCAGCGATTCGCGGAAGATCTGGCACGCCTCCATGAGCTTCGAGCCTTTCCGATTCAAGTGCGGGTCGAGCGTGTCCAGCACGCTCTGGAAGAGTGGGCTCTTCTTGAAGCGCGGGAAGCTGTCCTTCATCATCAAGCACATGATTTCGTCCCAGGCGGGGTCGTAGAAATTCGTCGGCAGGATTTCCTCATGCGCGAGTTTCTTCAATTTGTCGACGACAGCGTCGCGGATGATGGCCGGGAGATTTACTTCTTTCGGGGCGTCGCCTTTGATGTATTGCTGGTGTATATGCTGCGCGATCATATTGCGCTCTCCGCCAAGCGCTGCCCGGAACTTCTCGACGTCCATGCAGAACGAAAAGTTCTCGTCGCTGTGCTCGGCCTGGAGGAATGCCTGGTACCGTTCGGTGAGCACAGTGTGCCGCAGCACGCTCGCGAGGTCGCAGCGCTCGCCAAACCACGCGATGTTGGCCTCAGCGGCGACGTGCGGGAACTCGCGGAACAGGTCCATCACTTTCTCAAATGGGCAGCTCATGATGACGCCGGGGGACCGAGCGAACACCTTGCCTCGCTGGACGTTGAGTCGCTGGAATGTGAACGGACCAAAGTAGCACCCTGGCGTCAGGAACACCGAGTGCTCGCGATGAATTCCGCCTTTCTTGAGCTCGTGGGATGTGATCTCGAGCGCGCCATACACCAAGAAGGCAAAGCGCGGCTCGCCGTACTCTTGGTCCATCACAATGTCGCCCTTGTGCACTTGGTCGTTGATGTCCATCTCGTGGCTGAACTGCACCATTTGCGGCAGTGGGATCGAGTTGAAGTACGGTATAACGCCGCTCATGAGCGCCTTCATCCAGAGTCGCTCCTTCAGTAGCTTGTAGACATTCTCCTTCACTTCTGGCGCCTTGTCGAGCAGCTCGTGGAACGAGTCCTTCTCAATGCTCATCAGCATACAGCTCTCCTTGGCCTTCACTGTCGCTGCGCGTGGGATGTTGATCAGCAGCGCCATTTCCCCGAAGAACGAGCCGGCGCCCAGAGTCGCTAACGGCGTGTTTGCCCTCGTGCTCCAGACGTCCAATGTGCCAGCGAGAGTCACGAACATCTGCGTGCTCATGCCTTCGTCCTCTCTGAAGATGACGCAGTTGCTCGGGTACACGCGGATCGTCGACATGTCTGTGAGTAGTGCGAGTCTGTCCTTTGGGATGTTGGCGAAGAACGGAATGCCCGCCAAGAGCTCGAGAAGGTCGGCGTTTGTGAGCGCGTTCAGTGACGGAGCTCCGCTGTTCTTCGCGCCAACGTCCGCCGTTGGTAGAGCCAAATAGCGCGCTCGCTCCTGCACAGTGACTCGATCGGCGATCACTGACTTGAGAATTACTTCCTCGCCGCCCGTTTGGCACGAGTACCGGCACACGAGCTCGGCTGCCGACTTCCAGTAAATCAGGATCTCATCGGTCTGTATAATGCCATTCTCGTCGTAGAGCATGCTCGCTGTGACCGTGTACCGCCCGTGCTTGGTCTGCCCCGGTCCCGTGTCTGCCGCTGCTGGGAAGGAATTCGGCTGGAGTCGTGCGCGAATACTTTGTACCTTTGTGCCGTTCTGGAACAAGTCGATGCAGCCTTCGAAGACCAAGAGCACTTGGCCCTGCTTGACCTCGATGCCGTGTCTATCGTCCGCTTTCTTGAGACGCGCATGGCGAATGACCTTGTGCGGCTGGTCTGCGCCGATCAAATGCAGCAGCGTTGATGCTTCGTAGATGCGAGTGATCTCGGCGTGCCGCGCTTGAGAACCAAAGACTCCACCCATGCTCTTACAGCGCACAAGCCGACCACCATCCACCACCTCACAGCTGCGGTTCAGGGCGGGACGGCGATGGGTCTTGGCAGCCAGCGCTGGGGCGAGATCAGACGAGCGAGGGCTTGTGCTGATGACAGCACGGACGCTGGTGCGGGCGGGGGCTTATCTCCTCGGTTTCTTCGCTGGGCTCAATAAGTGCTCTTACCCTTACCGACCGCGATTGATTGCCATCGACTTGAGCGTGCACGCACAGAGATAAACAAGGACGCCACGCGCGTAGTTGGCATGTGCTTTGTAGAGTTGTGGAGCTATTTTTGGCTGAAGCCATGTTTCCATGTTTAGCCCTCCTCAGGTTGTGTGGGTGGGTTCGTGGTGTCTAAAGCTATTATAAGGACTCTACATTCGTGCAACATTGTCCATTCGTACGACCTCATCGGCAACTTGCTCTACCATCACTCCCAACTTCAACCAACCAACCAACGACGCCAGTGCGGGGATTCCCCGCACTGGCGATGAAGTCAGCGTGATGCTCTCAGTGCGGAATCGACCTCGAAGAAGCAACAGGCCCGCAGCCATCTGCGATGAACAACAAAGACCCCTTGCGGACGACCGAGACCCGCGACGCAGCAGAGCAAACACGCGAGGTGCTTCACGCGAGCGAGCAGATGGTCGCGGTGATATGTGAGCTCTTGCGGCTTGGTGCGCAGCATGCGGTGCAATTACAGCGAGTCTGTCCGCGTATGAAGAAACTTGTCCACGAGCATATCAGCTGATGCCAGCCGCAGGTCGATAACGGCCTCAAGCACAATATGAACTAAATCCGCAAGAGAGTATGTGTGCAGCGCGTGACGGGCAGAGTCGTAACGTAGAGCTCGCTGTCTTCAAGTATTTGACGAGCTTGTGGTTGTTGTGTGTGATACAGCTCGACGTATCAGCAACTGAACGACATGCTGATCTGTTCGGCACTGGGCAAACGACATCGAGAGATGGCGTCTCAAAGCGCAGCGACCAGAGCAAGTGCTACAGTGCGACCTTCCGATATGGCTCAACTCGTTATGGATATTGACTGTATGGATAGGCGTTATGAATCTCCCACCTCCGTGATGGAAAATATCCATCCAGCGGGAAATGGATGATGGATAGCCATTTCAGCCCATATCCATATTAAAGATGAGCATGTTCCAAATACAAAAGTCAAGACAAAAATGTTAATAGCAGTTTCCGCGTACGATAATGCTTCGAGATGGACGCAGAGGCATTGTAACTGCACGTTATAGCACACTTACAGGTGATCTGTACAATTACTTTGCAAGAAGGGGAAGTTTTGCTCGCCACGAGGCGATACCCCAGTATGTGGTATATCAACGGATGGATGGACATGGTAAGAAAAGACAAAGCATGCCGCTGCATGATCTCGTCAGCAAGGCAAAGGAATTTGGAGAAGAGAAAGCTGTCCACCCCGAGCATGGTAGTGTAGAATGCCATTGCAGTCATAAGCTTACTCAATTATCATAGTACTTTTCGTCAGCATCAGTCCAAATGCTGCTAGATGTTCAACCCCTGTGAGCTGACGATTGTATTGCGTTTTGTATGCTGAACGTTTAAACAGCATGTTTGTATGAGCGAAAACAGTCTGTAATTGTAGAAGAAGTCGCCAGTTATGGATAAATGTCGCAGGGTTAGGTTTATCCGTTCTCCGACCCATATTTATATGGGGAGGTTCTACTGTACTTAGTATATGGAAAGCAAGTCAGGTAAGTTCATTGAGGCTGTGTACAGGCTGGTGATTTGCTGTACTGGTAGCACACGTGTATCAACATGAGAGTCGGCACGTCTTGCCTGTAGCTCTGTGGCAATCCGCTGTCGGACGAAGCACCATCTTCCCAGTTCATTATGAAGAAACACTTTCCGTCGGTGAGTCACCATCGCCCGAACCTTCTGCGGCATGAGAATTGGTTTACGCACAATGCTCTTGCCCAGAAGGGCCCACGCAACGTGGCTCGCTAAGTGGTACTCAGGAGATGGATACACGTACTTCCAGACTGGATCAAGGTATGCAATCCATCATTGTTTCATTATCTAACCCCACGAATTCCCAATTCGACGATTTTCATCAGCAGTCCATTCGCTCACCAGCTTTTCCGACAAGAATAAATGCAGCGCAGCTCGACAGCAGCAAAAATATCGCGGCCGTCGTTTCAGTTGAATTGAGCCACTGTGTCCGACAATAATGTAACTACTCCGTGCAATACGCAAACGCCCGCGAGCTGCCGGGCGGGATTCCAGCGCGCTTGTTTGAGTTGCGGGCTAATCACTGGCACGCTCCACCCTGATTCCGGTCACCCCACACCACCGTCCGCGGCGTGCAGCATCGCGCTCCAGATACGTATCACTGCTGAGCTGCTTGAAGAAGAATGCTGGCGAGCTGGTAAATCAATACTCTTGATCTCCAGCTGCTCATAAGTTGAAGAATGAACCAGTTTACTCAGCAATCAGGAAGAGAGGATGACCAAGACAAACTTCCACAGGCAGTTCGAAGGCGTCATGCTCAAGTGGCAGAGAAAAAAGTGCGCATGTGTTGCATATTGTTGCTTTGGTCGACACATTTTCTAATTGTTTGCTGTTGTGTGGACATTCCAACAGGAGTATGGCGCCGACTACGCGTTTTGCTGCAGGCTGTCACGGAAGAACGTTGTGCGGAAGCTCTGCATCCAAGTGACGTCCCACCGATACTTCGACAGATTCATCATTCTTGCGATCATCGCCAACTCGATCATCTTGGGGCTCTCAGACTTCACTGTCGTGGATTCAGACTTAAATCCCGCCAGCAACGGTCTCAAATATGTGAACGGGGTCATGGTTTCCGCACACTCCAGCCGGAATCGTCTCCTTGAGCTCTCTGAACTCCCGTTCACGTCGATATTTACTGCGGAGTGCGTGATCAAGATCGTCGCAATGGGGTTCATTTCGGGAAATGGGTCATATCTCCGCGATGCCTGGAACCTGCTTGACTTCGCGGTCGTCATATCAAGGTATGGCGAATGTGATCAACCTGCTCGTCTTCCGATATCATGCTTTCTAACCTCGTCGTTCTATGTCTAGTATTGTCGCATCTCTCCCTGGGATGCCGAATGTGTCTGCGATTCGTACAATTCGAGTACTCCGACCGCTGCGCTCGCTCTCCATGATCCCTGGAATGCGCCGCCTGATATCGGCGCTGCTGAAAGCGCTTCCTGCACTCGGAAATGTGCTCGTGTTGCAGATTTTCGTCTTCTTCATCTTCGGGATTCTCGGAATTCAGCTATTCGGAGGTGGCATGAGCCGGAGATGTCGGCTGACAGAGTTTCCAGTCAAACTGCCGCCAGACAGTGTTGGCGACAACGTAGAGTGGCCCGTTTCTGAAGAGTATCTGCTCCAGGTGCTCGCAAATCCGGACGAGTTCAGGTGCCTCGACGTACCACTGTTGGAGTACAGCGACAAGAGTATCAGCGAGTATTCCAAAGAAACGTCGCCATGGAATAAACCGCAAGACTGCTTTTGGCCGGTGGACGAGTCGGATAACTTCGCCTGCGCTGCCCAAGGCCAGTCGGGGAACCATCAGTGCTCTTCCACAACAACGTGCGGCTCCAGCTACGACAATTACGGCAATCGGCGGTTCAAGTCTCACAAAGCGACGGAGGCGCTGTACACTGTTGACCTGAACTGGGGCTACACAAACTTCGACAACATCGGCAACGCGTTCTTCACGATATTTCAGTCAGTTACACAAGAAGGGTGGACGCTCATCATGTACATGGCCATGGATTCGTCGGAGCCACTCATCGCAGCGCTGTTTTTCGTCGTGCTGATCATCTTCGCGTCGTTCTTCGTGATGAACCTCCTTCTCGCTGTCATTACAGACGAGTTCAACATCGAAGATGATGGCGGCGGACAGAGCGTTGAGGAGAAAAAGGAGCTCGCGCTGCTTGCTGAACGAGCTCGACTGAGCATCAAACCGCGGCTGCCGTGGCTCTTCAAGATCGTGTCCAACCCATACTTCTCGCATTTCATAATGCTGGTGATTCTTGGGAATACGACAGTGCTGGCGCTCGATCATTACCCGATGCCGCCAAAGCTCGACTCCGACCTTGAAATGATCAACTTTGGTCTTTCCTGCATCTTCATTGCTGAAATGGCGCTCAAGCTGCTTGGACTGGGTCTCCGGCAATACGCGCGCGACAGGTTCAACGTCTTCGACGCGTTTATCGTGATCACGGGGATCTTGGAGCTGATCACGTCTCCACCATCTTTCTTGTCGGACAACCCGCCAAAGAAAGGAGCTGTGTCGGCATTGCGCACGTTGCGGCTTTTCCGAATCTTCAAACTTGCTCGGAACTGGAAATCCTTTCGGAACCTGCTCACGATGATTGGCGGCGCAGTCGCGAGCATCGGGAACTTCGCGGTCCTGATGTTTCTCTTTATCTACATCTACGCTTTGGTTGGACTTCAGGTAGGCTTCGCGCATTTTGAACCTGTGCTTTTATACTTGGTGGTCGGTCGTCCATTAACTCTGTGGTATGTTTTCTTTGGATGCGTGTATAGTTCTTTGCAAATACCATGCGATACGATAGCGACGGATACCCGATGCCAACGGATGATGTGAGCTTTTGGACAGGAGATGTGAGTCGCTATCCTTTTTCTGTGGGTGTCAACTCGTCGGTTCTAATCTGCTAAACCATGACTGCCTAATTGTGTATCAGGTGCCCCGCAACAACTTTGATACCCTCTTGTGGTCTGTCGTTACGGTCTTCCAAGTCATCACCGGGGAGAACTGGAACAACATCATGTACGACACGATTCGCGGCAACGGGATGTTTGCGTGCGTCTACTTCATCTCGCTCGTACGTGTCTTATCTTCTTGCAATCTGACGAACCGGTCTGCATTGAAATATCAATTCATATTGTGCACTCAATTTGTTATCAACAGGTGATATTCGGTAGCTTCATGCTGATGAATCTCTTCCTGGCGTTGCTCCTGGACAACTTCAGCATAGATGACGACGATGAAGAGCGCGTGCAGGAAAAAGTGGAGGACGCAAAGAAGTTGGCTCAGAAGATGTCGAATATGAAAGTGACGCCGCTGCCAGCGGACGATCGACGGCGGTCAAAGCGAAGCTTCTATAGCTCGACGGCCGCCGTCGAGCAACATTTTGACGCAGAGCCGATTCTGGAGAATGGCGACGACGATGACGAAGAAGAAGAGAATGTTCACAACGTACAGCTCGATGACCTGTCAAGAGAGCTGGACCTGCCAGTACGACCCCAGAACAGACGCAAGAGTGTCACCCCAGCGAATACACCGGGGCTGAAGCAATCCAAGTCAACCATGCGGATGTCCTCTCAAGCTTCGAATCGGACTGTGAATGGAAAGGAGAGCACACCGCGCGAAAACGAGCAAAATGCAGCCTCAAAACTGGAGAGTGATTCTGCATCGAACGACCAGTTCAACCTCTTGCCTCCGAAAGGCAGAAGTCTTTTGATATTTTCCGAGGAGACGTGGATCCGAAGAGCGGCATACCGACTGATCGCGAATCCGCTTTTCGACAAGACCATCCTCGCGCTCATCATCTTATCGTCGATCTCGCTCGCTGTGGACAACCCACTGAGCAATCCTGATTCAACCCTGACGAGGTCCATCAAGCGTATGGACAACGCGTTTGCGATCATTTTCTGTGCCGAGATGGTGTTCAAGATCATCGCGCTCGGTCTCGTCGCTCACAAGGGCTCCTACTTGCGGAACAGCTGGAACATCTTGGATTGCGGCATCGTCATCACCTCTCTGATTATGCTGATCGCAGAATCGTCCGGCGGAGGCAAAGGACTGAAATCGTTGCGATCATTGCGAGGGCTGCGCACTTTCCGTCCGCTGCGAATGATCAGTCGGCGTCCGGGGTTGAAACTCGTGGTGAACGCGCTCATCGAGTCAATTCCAGCAGTTGCGAACGTCCTCGTCGTGTGCATGCTGTTCTTCTTCATTTTCAGCATCATGGCGGTCAACTACCTGAAGGGGACGTTCTACTCGTGCCAGGGCGATGTCTTTGACGCACTCTCGTCGGACCAGCGAGGCTTCCTCGTGATTCCAGTGGTCTGGGCAAACACGACCGTAGATCAGCAGGACTGGTTCGCGAATACGACTTGTGTCGGGTTCACCTCCAGTTCAGCCTCGAAAATCACTTCTCGATACATCTGTGAGTGCTGGGGGGGAGACTGGGGGCCGGTGATGGCAGAGAACTTCAACAATGTCGGGCAGGCGATGCTGGCGTTCTACGAGATTTCGACCACGGAGGGCTGGTCCGACATGATGATGGCAGCAGTCGATGCGACCGAGATCGATATGCAGCCCATTCGCGACAACAACGAAGTCTGGGCATACTTCTTCTTGGCATTCATCCTGGTCGGCCACTTCTTTGCGGTGAACCTCTTCGTTGGGGTCATCATCGACAACTTCAACAAGATGAAAGCTGCGCTCGGCGGAGATTTTATGCTCACGCCCGAGCAGCGCAAGTGGATCGAAGCGCAGAAAGCAGCGCTTCGCGTGGGTCCGATCCGGATCATCAAGGCACCCAAGCACCCAACGCGTCACATCTTCTACGACGTCGTTAAGAACCCAAAGTTCGAGTGGGCGATCATCGTTTGCATCGTCATCAACACGCTCTTGATGGCGGCGCAGTTCTTTGGCGAGCCCACACTGCAGATCACTGTGATCAACGTCCTGAACGAGTTCTTTGCGATGGTGTTCACGCTGGAAGCAGTGATGAAGCTGATCGCGTTTGCGTGGGAGTACTTTGACGACAGCTGGAATCGCTTCGATTTCTTTGTCGTGTGCGGTACGCTTGCTAGCATCCTCATCGAAGCGATCACCGGCACGTCGGTGCGCTCCATAGCGATGCTCGTGCGTGTGTTCCGAGTGACAAGGATCATCCGGCTCGTTAAGGCGTCCAAGAGTATCCGACAGATCCTTCTGACGCTCTACATTGCGCTCCCGGGACTCAGCAACGTCGCGTCGATCCTTTTCCTGATGCTTTTCATCTACGCGACCATGGGCGTGCAGATGTTTGCCAAGGTGGCATTCACGGACAACATCGATGCGCATGCAAACTTTCAGGACTTCCTCACAGCCGTGCTGTTTCTACTACGAGCAGCTACGGGTGAAGCCTGGGACTACTGCATGCACGACCTCGCGGCTCAAAGTGATGGCTGCGTCGACGACCCACCGTATGATCCCGAGATGTGTGGCTTTAACGATTTTGAAGGCTGTAAACCGCTCAACGGATGCGGCAACTCGGTCGCGTACGTGTACTTCTGCACGTTCACGCTGCTTATCACGTACGTGATGCTCAACCTGACCATCGCAGTGATTCTCGAAGGGTTCTCCGCGTCGCAAGAGGACGAAGAGCCGCTCTTTGAGCCCGAGCTGCTTGAGGAGTTCCAATATAAGTGGGCAGACATCGACAAGAAGGCGAAGGGCATGGTGTACATCACGAAGCTCATGACGCTCGTGAGCATCCTCGAGCCGCCGCTAGGTCGCTACGGCATCAACATGAGTCGGGCCGACTTCCTGCGCTTCATGCGTAAGAATATTTGGAGTGTTTTCGCAGGGTTGGCGATGGTCAAGCTGATGAACTAACGAATTAGCTGTTGTGTCTCTTTGTGTAGGTGGTCTCGATTTGCCCATGTACGAGGGCGAGACCGTGCATTTCAAGGATGTGCTGCTCGGTATGGCTCGAGAGATGGTCAAAGAGGTGTGTAGAATCAGCTGGTGGAACTCGCTACGTGCTCATGTTCATTGCTAACATTGACTGACAACTCGGATGTACTTGCGAGTAGAACATTGGCGCAGACGCCAACTCGATCTCGAAGATCGCGCCACCCATGGACGACGACTTTGGCGTCGACATGCTGGACTTTGCCGCGCACGAGTACTTTGCCGTGTGCCGCATCCAGCGCATCGTCGTCGTGTGGCTGCGCACCAAGCGCGAGCTCGAGAAGCAGTACATGGAGGAGTACAAGAACAAGATCAAGAAGCCCAGCGGCCGGCCGAAAAAAGTGCGCGACGCGCGCGTGTACACGATAGGATAGTCCATAGAAACCACAAAGCCACGTAGAGCTGCATATAAGAAAGAGAAAACACATATTTAGGAGACAAAGAGTAGATAATGTGAGTGAGCGAACGTGTTCGTGAATCACACTCTCGTTTGCCCATTTTATAGATTTTCGTATCAACCGACTTCCTCCAGTTCCGCTATTGTGTCTTCGCTGGCTTATGCATTTAAAATGGCTCTGGCTTGGCGGGTAGGTGCATTCCATCCAGTAAGGAGCTCTTGAAGTCAGCGACATCGTGTATCTCGCATCTGTCTTGTCGCTCTGTCTATCGCCGGTTTCCTCGACCACGGTACCCATCGTGTCTCGCGTTCTTTTGCTCTGCATAGCCACAACAGACATGATGATATTAGCAAGGAGCTGCTCGTATTCGGGGATGATAACAGCACACATACCTTTTCGGAACGCCCAGTCGACGTGGATTGTGCTTCCGAGAATATCCTGTCCGTCCATGCGCTCCATGGCGTCCTTCGCGGCCTCAAAGTCCTCAAACTCGACGAGCGCGTAGCCCTTGACGAACCCTGTTCGCCGGTCCAGGTTCATGTGCAGGTTCTTCACCTGCGCGTCTTCGCCGAACGCGTCCAAGATGTCCTCCTCCTGCGCTTCTTCGTGCACGCCGCGCACAAAGAGGAGCCAGCCCTCGACCGACTTGAGCGCGCTCTCGTGATCGCGCACGGTCTCCTCGCGCACCTTGAGCTTCTCGAACACGCCGTGCTCGTCCGGGTACCGCTCCGAGTCCATGGCGGCCGAGCCCTTGCCGCGGCCCTTGACCACCCGTCTGCCTGAACTGTTGCTGCTGTTGGTGGTGGCGCCACTGGTCTTGAGCGTCACGCGTCGGCCGGAGCTGTTCGTTGAGCGCTTCACATCCTCCTCCTCCTCCACAGCCATGGCCGTGTCGCTTTCGTAGTCCACTTCGTCCGCCATTGTCGCTCGCTCTCTTGCGTTATGCTCTCCGGTGCCTGTGTGTCCGCTCGTTGCTTTTGTTGCTGGATTTCTTGCTGCGGGAGGCGTGTCTATAGTACGATACGTTTTAAGTACGAATGCATCGTACTTACCAGAGGTGAATACAAAATGGTGGCTTGCGGTTGGAAATGGGATGCCGTCACCTCAAAAGCTACAAATATGCTGTCTTCGTGTTCATGAAAATAAATGGAGAGCGACGTGCACACGCGTCGCTAATATCATGGTCATTAAAACACGACAAAAGCGCTTAAACAAACAGGGGGGGCTACAGTACATGCGCAGGAGGGAGGGGTCGGAATTTTCAAATGTCGTGCCACACGTCATCGCTAAATGACGGCGCTGGTGCCGGCATCGCTGAAGACGGCGTCTGCGGGGTACGTGCTGCCGCTCTCTGGTGCCATGTTGCTCTTATCGCTAGCGTCGTTTCTGTTATCAACGGTGCCGTGGGCTTCGCGGTAAGGCTCGCGTCAGACGTTCTTTGAGCGGTAGCGTTGAAAACAGCGCTGAAGAGGCTCACCTTGTTGCACGGCGTCGGCGATGCGGTTGTCCTGCTCCTCAATTTGTTCAGCCTTGATCGCAATGTCGTTCGCGCGCTCGCTGGGTATCACCACGACGCCGTTGATATCGGCGCGGATAATGTCGGCGTTGCGCACGACACAGCCGGCGACCACGATCGGGCAGCCGACGTCCACGACCGTCGTGGAGCTGCGCTGGCCGTGCACGGACGTGCCGCGCGAGAACGCCGGGAAGCCGATCGAGCTCATCTCCTGGATGTCGCGCACGCGGCCGTCCGTGACCACAGCTGCGACGCTGCGGGCCTTGGCGGCGGTCGCGAGCAGCCCGCCAAACACAGCCGACGTGCTGCCGAAAGGCGCGCTGATCACGATCACTTGGCCCACCTCGGCCGTGTCCACGTAGTTAAACGGAAGCTTCTTCACAACGGGGCCGTTCGCCGGCATGACCTTGACGGTGAGCGCCGGGCCGCAGATGTTGACCGACAGCGGGTTCTCGTACCCGCGCACGAGGTCAATGTCCACGAGGTGGCCCTGGATCTTCATTTGCGCCATGGCGTCCGCGATCGCGCACGTCGAGGTCTTGGCGAGGCGCAGTAGCAGATCCGTGTCGAGCGCGATCTCCGTGTCAAGCATGCCTGTGAGCAGATTTTGGGTGTCAGCGCGTTTCATTCCCTGCAAGGCATATGGATGGTGGTTCGGAGCAACAACAGCATACGCACCGGCGGCTCCCGAGACTGCAAGCTGCGCAGCGGCCGCGGCGGCAGCCGAGACCGCGAGGCCGCCGCTCACGCCCACGCCGCCAACGCCACCCGCGCCGCTCGTCCCGCGCTGGTTGCTCTGGAACGCCGGCGAACAGCCCGACTGCTTCAGGTGCTCGGCCAGGCGCGTGGCGTTGGACGCGTATTGCTTCTGGCATTTTCTGCACTCGTAGCGCACGAGGCCCTTGCCGTCGATCGGCTCGAGGCGCTGGAAGTAGTCGTACACGTTGCTCGGCTTCCGGCCCATGTCGCTGGGGTCGTCTTGGGTCGTTATTTTTGCGGCGAGTTCCTTTTGAGAATGAGGGGGAAAGCTAACACGAATGAAAGCTAACACGAATGAATGGAAACAAACGGAGAAACAAAAACAAGGCAGATAAAACCTCGTTTCCTAACAACAGCTAGTTTCTAGTTTTGATTCAAGGTTTTTCGTGAAAGAATGAATCTAATCTAATATATGAATATTTCCACAAAGCTTGTATTCTTCCCAAAATTGCAAGTAATGAGAGTGTTGTTCTTGGAAACATCACTCCTTCAACTGCAAGAGCAAGAGGCTACGACACTCAGGAGCAGTGTTCTCCGCTACCAAGTCATATCCGGATACCCAGTGGTGCTCCCAGCCAAGACCATGTAAAAGGCAGCAACACGACATTCAATATAGTTAACTGCTCGTGACTCTGCATGCATCATCGACCTTACTGCCCCGCAAAACTTACAATCCCACAAGAGAAGCTGTGCGGGATCCGAGGCTGGGCTATGTTGCTGCACTTCGCTTGATTCGTCTCTTTTTACCACTGTCGCAGGCGGCCTGGAGGGCAACCAAGGTTGCGTAGTTGGCATCATTCGTTAATGTGGTCCACCTGCTACCTTTTATCAAACACGACGGCAGCAAAGTTACTCCAGCCTTCACTACATGTATGTGGCATGCAATATCAACAACACTCGTAACATTTCCGTTTCCCCCTCAGCATCAGCACTCTACGTCCCTAGTTCGACAGTCCACTAGGAGATACTGCATCTTCAGCAACTCGGCAGCTTCTGGTTTCCGGAGCTCTTCCAGCGCGTCGCCAAGAGCTACAGGCACCGACAGGAATGCGCGCAGTGCGTCACGATTCTCGCTCGAGCGAGCCTGCTCTACGAGGTACGCGACCGCGTCCGCCGCCTCTGCACTGCAGTCGCTGATCGACACCACCTCCAGCTCATTCACGACGACCGCGTTCATGTCCATCGCCAGCTCAGTACTGCTCGCATACTCAAAACGACTGCGATCCACAAACATCAGCGTGCCCATGGGCTGCACCAAGCGCACCGCAAACTCTGTCGACGTCTCGTTGCCGCACAAGTCGATGACGCCGTCGAACGCGAGCTGCTTCGAGAGCACGTCGTCAAACGAGCGCGAGTGATAAATACCTAGCGTCGTGAGCATCGCATGCTGTCGCAACTGCGTCTGCTGTGCTTCGCTCATGCTCTCGGTGACAAAGATGTGAACGTCTTCGCGAGTGAACCCCAGCGTCTGGCTCAGATATTGCGCCAGTAGCCCCACCACACAGCCGGTGATGCAATCCGTGACGATCGCGATTTTCTCCATCCCGCGCTGCTTCACCACGTTGCTCGTGCGTATAACGACCGCCAAGTCGTCCACGAGGAGCACAAGGTCGTCTGGGACAGCACTCGGGACAGCACAGAGACTCGCTTCGGGGAGCTCAATGTACTCGCTGAGAGCTCCGCGCGAGGAGCTCATACCAAAGCGTTGCTGCGTGTGGGTACAGTAGTTGACTGGGGAGGACTGGTCGGTCTTCAAAGTGCATGCGCTACATAACAGTAGCGATGACGCCAGCGCGACCCGCTGCTGCTCCTTGATAAGCGAGCCCTGGAAATGATTCACCTGCTCGACGACCCCGACAAACGACCGCCCCAGCACGCCCTGCTTGCCTTTCGCGAGGCCTCTGCACGTCATCGCATCTGCAAGCGACGCGAGCGCGAGATGGACGCGCACCTGGACGAATCCGCGCTGCAGGACTCCACATGCGAGCTGCTGATACCGCACGATCGGTGCGTCATCGGGCGTTCGGGAGACGGCGACGAGCGCCTTGGATACAATTACAGCCTTCTTCTCCACGCGCTGCTTCTTCCTCTCATTCTTCTTCGGCTTCTTGCTCTCATCACCATCGCCCACGCTCTCGCTCTCGCTCGTCCTGTTCTCCTTCTCGACCTGGCGATGGCGCGTGTGCATGCGTTCCAGCACCTGCTGCAGCTCGTCGTGCTCCGGTGGGTTGAACGATTCGTTCAGAGAGTGGATGAACTGCCGGAAGCCGTCGTTGGCGACCAAATTCATGGGCAGCTGCTCGTGCGCCAGCCATTTCGCCAGCGCGAGCTTGGCACTTTCGACCTGGTCGGGCTCCATCTCGATCGGCAGTGGTGGTGGTGCTGTGGCTACACTCGTTTTCGTCTCTTCGTCTGTCAGATGCTCTGCGCTGTGTGGCGACGACAGTCTTCGCTGCTTTTGGCTGTGTCCTTTGGACGGGTGCGGCTGATCTTGCTGCTGATGTTTCCTGGTTCGCGAAGAGGGGGTGCTGGCCGCCTTTGGCTTTTTCGCAGACGTACTAACAGTTGTGGGCGGCGCCGCCGTGCGCTGCTCCATCAGCTGCAGCAAAGCACCGATGTGGTGGCGCTCGAGGTGGCGCGTGAGGTTGTGCGTCTTGTCTTTGAGCTTCGCGGTGCAGAGCAGACAGATGCGGGAGCTCGCGTCCTCGGGCGAGAAGTCGGGGAAGAGGTCGCGCACGTCGACGGCCTGCAGGCGCACCACGGTCTCCACCTCCGTCTCGTCCATCGCGGCGGAAGTGAGAGATCAAGTGGACTCTTTTTTCTTTGCGTGAATTTTTTTTTTCCAGGCGAGCAGACGCCACTTTCCTTTTTTAAAAGCGATTGCTGGCTTTTTCGCTTGTGAGTCGTTTGCTAAAATGATTTTTTATAAAAAGAAAGAGAGGATACAGACACAAGAATCTGCCAATTGAAGTGGTTAGAGCCTGGTCGCTGGGTTTTTTATATATGGGAAATTTTCCGATCCGATTGTCCAACCCTGCGCTTTGATTGGCCGAGGCAGCTGTTCGGATGTTTCGAGGTCCATATACAGTGCCGGAAATAGGAATAGGTTCAGTGACATTTTTGCTTCTTTTCAGCCAATAACTGGGTTGTTTCAGCTCTAATTTTAACCAATCGTAGTGCAGACAAAGACGAATCAAATGGCGTTCTTCATTCACAAATCC
>JAASFY010000194.1:0-32738 GCA_023334035.1 Globisporangium okanoganense | reverse complement strand
TCTTGAGCGGCTATGCCTGGGAACGTAAACAACAGAGATCGTCCGTCCGTCCACAACACGAAGGCAAAGTGACGGAATTGCGATGCAATCGGGCCAGAAGCGAACAAGTGGTTGTGTCGAAGTAGTCGAGCCTGCTCGGTATTGTGACCAAATCAATCCCTGTCTAAATCGATCATAAATACCAACCATTGAGAGCCTTGGATTTATAATATCCCTGCCATACTTAATCGTAGGACCACCGAGCTGAATATCTCACAGCAATTGGCGGCAATTCAAGCTTTTTGCTTGCCATCAAGAGTTTCTTTTATGGGGCGAAGGGAACGCGCACGAATGATCAGCTTTCTCACCAAATTTATGAGCACAGACAGATACAACGCCACCACGAGCAACAAGCAACCGCTGATGGCAAAGGAGTAGCATGGCTGAAAACGTGAGAGGGCCTCTTGAAAGCTATTGAAGCGTGGGGAGGTCCACCTTTCACACACTGCACATCTCGAAATTCTGTGTTTACAGCTTTTGGGGAAGTACTGTTGTCCGAAGAGCCTTTGAATTGGTCAGATTTGAGTGCCCTCGTACCATAAGAACACCTTTGGCCATGCAACAATGGGCACACACTTCGCACGATCGATGTCTGGGAAACACGCCCTTTGGAAAAAGTTGACCCGGCCGGTCCACAGTGGCGCACGTCTTCCCGCCTGCTGTCAAAGTGGCCAAAGGTAAATTTTCACACTCGGTAAAGTGAAACATCCTGAGATTCGCGAGCGCCTTCGGCTGCGCATGACGGAATTGGCTGGTCCGATCGGAAAAGTCTGGGGCCAGAGAGCTTGTTTTGGCTTCATTTTTGTACCCATGGCTGGTTGGGATTTTCTTTCTGAGACTTTCGTTTTGTTGCGTCAGGGAAGGCGCGTCGACGTTGCGGCACCGTCCAGCTGGGTTCCCGAAATGGCGAATTCCAGAGTTTTCAGGTTTCCTAGCGTGATATTTCCGGATTTCCAGCAGATAATCTGGTTTTGCTGAATTGAAATGCTGAGATTTGAATTATTATTTTCTGATACAACTGCGACTATCCAAGAGGAGTTGCGCTGCATTTTTCGACTGCGCGACGATGACATTGCGAGGCTTTCCAGTATGAATATTGTTTGATCAGCCGTACAATGTGATGGCAAGGACGCAGTGATTTGAAATTCAACGGCTCGGTTGGTTTGAAATGAGAATTTTACAACGCAAACTCGCAGCTGAGCCGCGTATTTTTTCGTGCACTTGGCTCAAAGAGCTGCCGGCGGTGACAATATGTATAAAGTTGACGAATTTATTTAGTTACCAGCGAATCCACCCATACAAGACTCGTATTATTATATTATTTATCATTAATAGCATGCTTGAGATCCAAACCTCTTGGTTTCTTCCGAATTGGCACCTGCCAAATTTTATCCAGTCGTATTGCCATCTGGGCTTCATTTTTTCATCCAGTGTGTGGAGTGTGTGGACATTGCTCACCATCTGGCGACCAAGTTTTAGGCGACACCGAGAGCTGTCAAGGCATGACTTGAGGACGAATGCGTCACAGACAGAGTTTTACAGAAGAAGAATGTACATTTTCAGATGATAGAGCATTCATATTTTCACAATAAATAACATAAACAAATACACGAAAGTGGAAAGTTCAAAAATCACGAAACAAAGACAATGAAACTCAGAAAACAAGCCTACAGTATTTCTACAGTACAGTACAAAATAGCCCTCCCTTTTCCGATACCATTCTAAAACCCTCTCCATATCACATTTACCTTACTAATCAAGCTTTAACAAAAGGTTTAAATCTAATAACCTTTTTAAAATTGTTATGAAGCCTTTAATCGACATGATACTCAATTTCCACATCCCATATGGACCGGCTCTTGCACGTCACAACGCGACGACCCGGCTTTTAGGAAGCATTTCCAACACCATGGCGCATGTCCATCATCAGCTTCCCTCTCAAATGTTACCACGGAATGGAACCAGCAGGTTCCTGCAGCTCAAGTCAGTTCGCCTGCTGTCTTCGTCCCTCCCCACCCACTGGGTGGGAAGGGACGACAGCACTTCCCAAAGAGCTCTTCGCTTCCCAAGAGCTCAGTTGGCAATAAGAGGTCTCCTATTAGTCCAGATGATGCCCAATCACAAGGAGAGCGCGGGCTTCTTCGCGTCCACGTCCACGCGCTCCGAGATGCCTCTGCATCACCACGAGCAGTTTAACATGCTCGAGGGTCAGATGCCGCGCGAGAGTAGCTTGGACGGCGGTAACAACCGCTTCGTGGCCGGCAACAAGTTCTTCAATTACCAGCAGTTCGGCGCGCTGCGCGACGGCGGCGGCGTCAAGCTCTTCACGCGCGAGTACTGCGGGATCCTGTTCGCGACGGCCGGCTCGAGCTTCATCTACGCCATCCTGCGCTATTGCATGCGGCCGACGCTCATGAACTTCTTGCAGCGGCAGATCGCCGAGAGCTCGGCCGTGACCGAGTGTCTGTTGAGCATCCCGACGTGCGTGAGCCTCTTCATGGGCCTCATCTCGGACATCTACCCGATCGCCGGCTATCGGCGCAAGTCGTACATGATTGTGGGCACGCTCATGAGCTTTTGCATGCTCATGGGGCTCGCGATCCTCTCGGCGAGCATCACGCCGAGCGAGGACGCCAAGAACACGCAGAGCGAGTACATTATCTACTACATGGTGCTCATCATGGGCGCGACCTTCGGCACCATGTTCTCCAAGATCGCCACGGACTCGCGCGTCATCGAGCTCTCGCAGCGCGAGCCATTGACCACCCGTGGCGAACTCCAGATCAACTACCTCATCTTCCGATCGGGCGTCGAATGCCTCGCGAGCTGGGTCACCATGCTCATCGTGAGCTACGACACGAAGAAGAGCCAGTACCACCTGGACTTCATCGAGCCCTTCCATGGCTACGCGATCCTCGCGTTCCTGAGCCTCGTGCCCGTGCCCTTCGTGCTCCGCAACTGCGCCGAGCAGTCCGTGTACCAGTCCGAGGCCGACGCCATGGCCACGATGATCGCCGACGGCGTCATCATGGCCCCGCAACCGACCCAGAAGCTCAAGGCCATGGACCGCGTGCGCGCGTTCATCCGCATGTGCCAGCAGCGCGCCGTGTGGCAGATCGTGCTCTTCCTCACCATCCTGCTCGCGGCCACACGGTTCTACTTCAGCAACGCCAACAAGTCGCTGCGCAAGCTCGCAGAGCTTGACCCGAACATCAGTCTCCGCGACGACGCGCTCAAGTACATTGCAGTCATCGGCGTAATGGTCTGGTGGAAACTGTCGTGGTCCAACAGTTCGTGGCGCCGATGCATGTTCCTGGCCGTGAGCGTGCTCGTCGGCCTCGAGGTGCTGCGCGCACTGCTGCTCGTGTACGCGCCGTCGACGCGCGGCCAGCTCGTCTACGACCTCATCAACTGCCTCATGGGCTTCTCGGACGGCCTCATCAACATCTTCTCGTTCATCCCAGCGACCGAGATCGCGGAGAATGGCGCCGAGGGCGCCACGATCGCGCTTTTCCTGTCCTTCCGAAGCATTCTCGCGGTCGCCATGCGCACGATCAGCGAGAAGATCATGACCACGAGCGTGACGACGAGCGACGATGGCAAGCTGACGCTGCTGCTCATGATCACGTACGGCGTGCACGCGATCGCGTTCTTGGCCGTGCTGCTGCTGCCGCGGCAGAAGCTCGACGCGCAGCAGCTGCGCGTCTACGGCGGGTACTCGTCCATGGCCTGCGGCGTGCTCTTCATCATCTACTTGCTCTCGTTTAGCTACGCCATGACGCAGAACCTCTCGGCCATGATCTCCATGGCCAACGGCGAGGGCGCATAAGATGGCCAGTCAAGTTGGAAACGGATGAGACGAGAAGTGGTCAATGTGTGTGCAGCGGCTTGCTGGTCGGTAGTATATATGAGCCACTGGACGCTAATAGGAAAACAACAACCGAATGTATATGTAATTTCCATGAGTTCTCTTTGGTCTTGTGTATCCAGTCCTCTTATGCCTAGCTTTATCTATGTAGGCTGCCGTTGGAAATGGCGGCGCCACTTCAATGTTGAGCCGCGCGCGCAGCTCGTCCAGCGGTGTCTCGAACTCCTCTTCGTGAGTCACGTTCATGAGGAAACTCGCCTTCTTGTCCGCGCGATTGGCCCACGGCACGAGCTCCCGCCACGCGAGCACAATCTCCGCTATAATAATATCAGAATTAGCCAAATCAATGTCAGCCACCCATTTGTTTCTAAAAAAATAAAAATGTAGCCATTTCGACAGTATGTTGACCATCACTCACCAGGCGTCGCTTTCAGCCATCCGACGTAGGTGATCGCAGTGTTCAACAGCAAGCCGGTCTGCACGACCTCGGCGTACTTGATCACGAACTCGCCAAAGACCGTCGTGGGCACGCTGTAGAGCACGTGGTTGAAGTCGTGCGTTTCGCGGTACCGCTGCATCACGTAGGCAAGCTCGAGGTCGTCCATGCGCTGCACGTCGAGCCACGTGTCCAGCGCGTAGCCGTTCGAGTCGAGGAACTGCGCGTACGCGTAGCCATACGTGTTCTGTGGCAGTGCTCGCAGGAGATCAATGTCCACCTGCTCGCTGCGGATGCGTGACTTGTCGCGCAGCAATCGCTGGTCCACGGGGTCCGCCAGCATGCGCGTGTGCATGCTGCGTAGCGCACTGTGGCCTGTAGAGACAACAAGGACAAGCTCACATTATTAGATCGCAACCAGACGTTGTATCAACTGCAGCCATGTTAGCTTCACAGTACCTGTGACTTCGCGAAACATGGCGATCATGTCGAGACGCGACGGGTCTTTCGCTGCCGTGACCAGCGCCTCGACCGCAAGCTGGAGCTTCTCGAACTGCGTGGTCGGGATGTGCCCAGTGTAGATCGAAGCTCTTGGTGTCAGAGTCGACAGCGACGCAACATTGAGGCTGGTGTGTTGGCTGAGGCTGACACTGGTGCGCTGAGCACGACAATGCGCCAATGCAGAGACCGAGGGCATCATGGATGTGGTTTGTGTGAGATGGGGATATATGAGAAACCTTTTGCTGCGGTGAAGGCGGATTGAGAAATGAATGATGATTATGTGATGGGCTCTAGAGCTCGTCCACTTTTGCTTCAGAATCCCAATGCAGAATGATGAATGATAAATGATTTTAATTTGCACCTTTTTTCGCCGAAAAAGAATCATTTATCAGGATGGATGCAGGTTGTTTCTGCTTCAGACACACAAACCAATGGAGAACGTGTGGACCGCTATTACTCGCGAATGCTATGCCCAAAGCTCAGCTCCGAGTGCTCGGTGCGACCACCAACTCAGGATTATTCAACTGATAGTATTTTTCTGACATTTTTTTGAAATTTGATCTCATACAAAACGCAACCGGGATGTTCAAACAGAGTTCAGCAAATCCTGTTAAACAGAACCTAGCGACTATATATTTAAAATAATATTGACCTCTCAAGCATCGTATCTCGAACCTCGCAGGGATCCTGTCTTTTCAGCTCAACTGGATCTGAATGGCGCTGAGCCCGAGACTTCTCAAAGCCTCTTGAGTTTTACCTGGCCGGTGGAAATGGTGGCGCGACCTCCACATTGAGCCGCACGCGCAACTCGCCCAGTAGCGTTGTTTTATTTTATTTATTTATTTTTAGAAATAAAAGACCATCACTCACCGAGCGTCATGCTCAGCACAACAACCTTGAACCATGGGCTGGAAGTGCTCGATGTACTTGATCGTGAACTCGCCGAGCATCGTTGTGTGAATGCCGAAGAGCACGTACTATTAACAGTATACGATCGTCATCCACGTACATCGCGGGCAGTCACGCGCCCAGCGAGAAGTTGTTGGCATCCAGAAAATCGACGAACGCGATGCCAAATGTGTGCTTCAGCATCGAACACATGTGATCGAGGCTGACCTGGCCAAATTTGTACCTTCTGCATCAAGTTTTTCGGGATATGGTTTGGGTAGAGCGGAGGAACTTGGATCACCAGTGGGAATTTTTGATATGTGAGCAAACTCAATACATAAAACAAAATAATTCACGGGTACAGAAGAAAGTGCCTCCTAAAACCACCTTTGAAATGCAAAGTTGCCTGCAAACGAGAAGCGGGTCGTCGACGTCAGCAATAAATATTGTGGTGAAGATTGTGGTCGTCGGAAGATGACTGCCGATCGTAATATGCGGTGATGTTTTGACGTATTTTAATAATTAAAATGATGCAGAAAATTGAAGCAAGTTACTGTACGTTTAGGGGAGGTTGCCTTGAGACAACACAGCCCAACCTGCGCGTACTTTTAACTAATGAGTATTATTTTACATTCACCAACGCTCATAATACAACACCAAATGGCATGTGGAAGACGCTCGCCGTCTCTCGTTTATATTTGTTCGACATCGGATTTTTCGGAAATGAGTTTATCAGTTGACCACTTCGACCGCGACAGTGCATATTCACTGAGGAGAAAAAATATGCTAATCGCTTAAACAATATCGCTCAAACAATAATTAATAGTCCAATCAGGACACTGAGCTCGTACAATACTCTCCCTTTATGCGTCGATGGTAAGCTCGAGCTTCGCTAAACCGCAGGGAAGGGTGGTGCGACCTCGACGTTGAGCCGCTGGCGGAGCTGCGCGAGCGGCGTCTTGAACTCCTCCTCGAGCGCCACGTTCATCGTGAATTCCGCGCTGCGGCCCGCGCGCCTGGCATATGGAATATGCTCGTTCACGGCAAGCAGAGATTCAGCTAATTCACAATTCAAATTAATAAATAAAATCCACAAAGGTTCAGACAAATAACAACATATAATATCCAAATAAAATAAAAAAGACAACCACTCACCGCGTGTCAGGTACCCAAAGCCACCATACGCGATCGCTGTGGTCGCAGGCAGCCCAGTCTGCACGTCCTCGATGTACTTGAGTACGACTTCGCCGAAGAAATCGGCCGGCACCCCGCAGAGCACGTGCAGGTAGTCGTGGATATTGCGGTACCGTTGCATCACGTATGCGTGCTCGGCGTCCTTAATGTACTTGCTGAGCACGCGGCTGTCAGGCACAAAGCTGTCATTTATACTAAAAACATATTTAGTATATATACCCTCAGCTTAATTAATTTGAATAAATATTATGGAGAATAATATAGCGTACCGGTTGTCGTCCATGAATTCCGTGTATCTGTAGCCAAACGTGTACTTAGGCAGCCCGCGCAGGTAATTCATATCGATGATCTCGCTGCGCACCACTGGCTGCTCTATGAGCAGGCGGTGGCCGACAGGGTCAGCTTTTATTCGCTGGCGCATGGCTTCAAGCGCACTGTGGCCTAGGCATTCAATTAAATAGGGATATCACAGTGTAAGACAAGAATAATATAAGTAATAAGACACCTGGGTATCAAGAAATAGACGTACCGATGACCTTGCCCAGTGTCGACACCATGTCGGCACGCGTTGGGTCGAGCGAGATGATCATCGCCGCTTTCGAAGCGATCACGACTTTCTCCAAAAAGTAGTCGACACGTAATTCGCGTAGACCTGGGCGTCTGGGGATCTCGAGGTCAACGTGGAGTACAACGACGACGCGCTTGGGAAGCCTGAGGTTAACTGCGACGAGGTGTAGAGGTGGCGCGAACACAGTGCGGGCTTGGTGATGAGTCTGGAGGGCATGGTGATCAAGGTCGCAGCTAAGACACTTTGCATCGAGGCATTGAGAGATAAGAGCGACCTTGCTATGTTTTTTGACAGCGTCAAGGTGAATTGAATTGCTGCGCTTGGTGCAGTCTAGCGCTATTTCTGTGGAATGGATGTCCGTGGGTTGACTGATTGACTGCAAGCAACGTTTCAAATTTCGTGAAGCCGAACCAATACTGCTGGCATTTATTTTTTACACACGATCCCAATAAATATATGGAGATGCACAACATTATAGAGTTTTAGTTTAGGGCGTTGTGAAATTTTTTGTATTTGGTATTTATTATTACAGTATACAGAGCTCTGCCTGGACAACTGGGACCATCAAAGGGACCAACGAGAGCGCGAGGGGCTCACTTATTTGACAAATTGTGCAAACCAACATGTGAAGTACAGTCTTACAATCGAATGAAAAACACTCATAAGAGGCGAAGTAGATCTCAGAAGTAGGGGCGCGAATTCATCTGTTAGCCACTGTTATTAGCCAGCTTCCATCAATATTAAGCTCAGAAATGGCTCATCGCTCGACGATCTGGTCGACAACACAGTAGCTCCTTGGAGGTGTCTGTGGAATTATCCCGCAGCATTCCACGCACGTCACGACCTTCACTCGTGCACCCAGCTGGTCTCTTCACAGGATTAGTTCCTGCCTGGCACTGGCGGCGCGACCTCGATATGTAGCCGCAGGCGCAGCTCCTCAAGCGGCGTCTCAAACTCCTCCTCGTAGATCGTGTTCATGAGGAAATGTGCCTTCGCGGCCGCGCGGTTCGCCCACGGGATGTACACGCGCAGCAGCAGGCGACGTTCATCTATAGTGGTTCATAAAACAGCAGCAATTCATTATTAGCCAATATAAGACGACTAAATAGCTCGAAGAAAAAAAAATACCAGCACTCACCGGATGTAAGTCGCAATGGGCCGACAAAGCCGCTAAGTGCGCACACGGGCAGCCTGGTCTGCGCGAGCTCGACGTACTTGAGGATGATTTCGCCAAAGACCGTGGGCGGCAGGCCGAAGAGCACGTGCCAGAAGTCGTGCAGCTCGCGGTACCGCTGCATCACGTACGCGAGCTCGGCGTCGTCCACGAACTTCACATACGCGCGTCCGTCGGCTTCAAAGCTGGGCGAACATAACAGATATTATTCGCTTTAGTGACACGCCACAATTGCAAACATATAGGCGTTATTGTAGGCAAGTCTCACCCGTGCGCGTCCATGAACTGTGAGTACGCGAAGCCAAACGATTTCTTTGGCAACGCACGCAGTGACGTGATGTCGATCTGGTCACTGCGGATCGATGGCCGCTCGGCGAGGATGCGCTGGCCAGTGGGGTCCGAGCACATCTTGGCGTGGATCTGGCGCAGCGCGTCCCGTCCTACAGGTCAATCGAAGAGGCCACAGTTGGTCAGCCGCATAACAACACCCCAATATAAATCTTGACACGCACCGGTGACATCACCAAGCGCCGCGAGCATGTCGCCGCGCTCGGGGTCCGCGAACACAGAGAGCGCGGACGCCACTGAGACGAGGATCTTCTGCGTGGGCGACGTGGGCATGTGCGTGTCGTAGAGCAGGCGCTTCTGCGGCAGGCCTGCTGCTGGACCCAGCACTCTCGCTGTTGCTGCTGCTGGTGAGCTGGTCGTGAAGAGCGCTTGCGGTTGCGGACGGGTAATACGCACAGCTAATGCTGAGACTGGAGCCAGGCGCGTGCGCACGAGCGCCATCGCCATCTTGCTCGCCATCTTGGTTCAATTGCTCTTTGGTGTCAAAAAGAAATGCGCATGCCTACTTTTATTTTATCCAATGAAAACAGTTCATTTATAAAATCTGGTAAACCTGTACATGTCATTGGCTAAAAAAATAAAACTCATTCAAACAACTTCCGTGCGACATCGTTTTCCCTCACACTACTGCTGTGTTGAACACCTCCCATCTTTGCAATAGAGAAGCCGAAGCCAAGCAGAGAGCGAGCGATGGCGGAGACGCGGCGCGTGTTCGTGCAGCAGGCGATGCAGCAGCAAATGAGCCCGCCGGTGATGGCCTTCGTCGCCTCCGAGGACTCGTGGCTCGCGATCGTCAACGAGTTCGTCATGGTAAGTTGTGTGCGCGTCACGTCTGTGCTTCGTTTGTAGGGCGGGTATGCTCGTATATATGAAGGTAGCTGTTGGCGGCGGCGGAGTACGTCCCCGTCCCCCCCGTCCCGTCCCGTCTCCCCTCTACCACTCTGCATGTGTGTGGACGGTTGAGCTATTATGCTACTGCGTGTATGTATTGATGTGGTGTTGTGTGTGCGTGCGTGGCATTTCCTGTTCACCTGTTCACCTGGCGGCTTGTTGAAGCTGACTGACGATAGGTAATTCGCTAATCGGCTGTATTTATGTGATACGTTGCTTCTGTGCTTGTTGTTGTGATGTGTGTATATATAGAGCTGCAATGACGACGAAGTGGAGGTGGAGGACCGGCCCGCGGGCATGCTCGAGGGCTGCCGCATCCTGCACGCGAGCACGTTCCAGCACATCACAGCGGCCTCTGCGTTGGAGGATGGCAAGCAGTACATCTTGTGCCCCAGTCCCGTCGAGTTTGAACTGATCCTGAGGAAGCACGGGCTGCCCGTTCCCGGTGGCAGTAGTAGCAGTAGCAGCAGCGTCATCAGCACAGACGACACGGCGTCGACGTCATCGAACCACTCGTCGTCGTCGGGCTTTGGCGGCCGGCGCTCGGAGCGCGAGTCGATCACCACGTCCGACCAGCTCGAGTCCCTCGAAGAGCTCAGCTACTACTTTGACGACTCGGGCACATTGCGTCACTGCGCGTCAAACCAGGCGGTCTACGAGATCATGAGCGACGAGCGTCGCGCCGGCGAGATCGACGAGATCGTCAAGGCCGCGATCTTCCACATCCAGATGGACATGCTCGCCGATCTCAACTTCAAGCAGGCGCATGTGCCCATCGACCCACGCCCCGATGAACCCAAGGAGGCGCGTTCAAGCGTGTTCCTGTCCTCAGACTGGCGCTCAAACAACAACCTGCTGGTCGTGATCAACGGCGGCCGTGGGGTCCAACCTGGGATCTGGAGTCGGGACCTGCTCATCCAGGAAGGACTCGAGATGGGCTCGATGCTCCCTGTGTTTCGTCACGCCAGCAAGCTGGGCTTTGCCGTCGCGGTGCTCAACCCGTTCACAAACAACGTGACCGTGGACAACAAGTTGTTCCCGATCCGCAGCAACTCGTCGCCCGACGAGCACACGTTGTACGTGTGGGACAACATCATCAGTCGCGCCCAGGCCAAGAATGTGTACATCTTGGCGTACTCGTTTGGCGCCAAGCTCGTCACAAATTTGATCCAGAACCGCGAGGCCCAGGTCGTGCAGCGCCTGCATGGTATCGTGTTCGCCGAGGCCGTGTACCGGATCGACTCCCACAGCACCTCGCCGCATGTGGCCAATTTCCTGAAACAGCGCGCGATCAACTTCAAAGCCGACCCAACGGTCGCAGACGGGGGCCACATCCCGTCCGCAGAAGAGCAGCTATCGTGCACGTGCCTCTCGGTTGGGGATCTGGCGGCCGCGCCCGGTAGCAGTGGTGGTGCGGCGGCGTTCGACGGCAACAAGAGCCAGTCGTCATCAACCTTATCGAGACGAAGCTCAAGCAACAAGGCGCGGACGATCACCATGTCGCTCGAAACGACGTTCGCGTACTTTGTGGCCGTAAGAGACCGCGGCTGCACTGCGCCCCAGTTCGTGCTCGAGTCGTCAAAGTTCGGGACACGGTCGTCGTGGTTGGGCAACGTGCGTCAGCGCCTCGACTCGCTCAAGCCCAAGAAGCACCAACGGTCGCTCAGCTCACAAAGCACGTCGTCGTCCGACGGCGGCGGATTAGGGAGTGGCGGACGAAAGCCGACCAAGAGCGCCAAGCACTCGCGGCGGTCGGACGCGTCCCACCTGCGCACGTCCTTACTGAGCAGCGGTCGAGGTGGACGAGCGTACAGTGTGCCCGTGACCGTGAGCGACTTTGATTTGATCAAGGTGATCGGCAAGGGCGTGATCGGGAAAGTGTTTCTGGTGCGCAAAGTGGACACGCGCGTCGTGTACGCGATGAAAGTGATCCGCAAGGCGAGCGTCGTGCGCCAGGAGCTGCAGGAGAACATTAAGACGGAGCGGCTGATCCTCGAGGAGATCGACCACCCGTTCATCGCGCGACTTTGCTTCTCGTTTCAGACCAAGGACAAATTGTATCTGGTGACAGACTACTGCAGTGGCGGCGAGCTCTTCCACCACATGACGGACGTTGGCTTCCGGTACGAACTCTGTCGGTTCTACGCCGCTGAGCTGGTGCTGGCGCTCGAGCACCTGCATCGCGTGAAAGTGGCGTATCGCGACCTCAAGCCCGAGAATATCCTGCTGGAGGAGTCGGGCCACCTGCGCATCACGGACTTTGGGCTCTCGAAGCTCAACGTGGTCTCGGACCATGGCGCGCAGACTTTGGCCGGTTCCGCCGAGTACCTCGCGCCCGAGGTCTACTCGATGAGCAAGTACGGCTACGCGGTGGACTGGTGGTCGCTGGGCGTGTTCCTCTTTGAGATGATCACGGGCGTGCACCCGTTTCTGGACGACAATCGCGAAGTGATGGTCAAGAAGATCATGACCCCGGGCGTGATGCAGACCATCATGCCTCCAGATATGCCGAGCGACGCCGCGTCGCTGCTCTTTGGGTTGCTGGCGTTCAACCCGCAGGACCGACTGGGTTCGCGCGGCGCCGACGAGATCCGCGCGCACGCGTTCTTTGAGTCCATCGCGTGGGACAAGTTGCTGCGTCGCGAGGTCGCGCCGCCCTGGAGGCCGCTAGTCAAGGACGAGCTGGACGTGGGCAACTTTGACGCTGAGTTCACAGACGAGCCGGCCGTCGACAGCCCCTGCAGCACACGGCAGTCGGCCATGAGCGTCGAGTTCGCCGACTTTTCGTTTGACCCGACGATCTCGTCCATGCGAAGAGGCCGGTCGTCCTATCGAGAGTGAAGCAGCTCTGGATTGTGGCAGAAAAAGACTGACAGACGATTGTTTTGAGTGACAGTGTGAAAGATAATGCAAGCTCGCGCCAATAGAATGAAGAGCTACGTTACGTTATGCTGGAGAGCTATGTGGGAGGTACCAGATGCCAGCAGCACAGCATGTTTGAATGAAGCTCCATGCTGAAGGCGACAGCGTGAAAAACGCTTGGTGGTCAATGCAATTTGAGTTCGCCAAGGTTTGTGCTCGTGGTCATGTGGAAAGATCGCCACGAGGGTAATGTATGACGATCGTGCTGCCTTCGTCTTATCCGCTTGCGTGCGTGCGTGCGTGTCACTTTGTCAGTCAACTCGCGGTTGACGCGCTTTCATGCGGATTGCAGCCATATTGGGGGCGAGCAGACAGACTCTCATGAAGGCCCAGGACGGTGTCGCCATGTCAACATGCGTGCTTCTGTCATCTTGAAGTGAAGGCAAATCAAATGAACCTGCTAAACGTCATATCTCCATGCAAAATGGGACTGTGAAACCGCCATTTCTGATATGAATCATTCGACTAGTAAACCTTCTAAATAGCATAATACAAGAGTGTCGGTCGGTCGCATTCCGAAAGATCGCGCGCGCCGTTTCACGAGAAGGGCAAATTTGTGGAAGGAAAAGAAGCTAAAAAATGGAGATCGCCATTCGTTTCGAAACGCTCGCATGCTTCCGCACGCGTTCCTCGTCTGCTGCCCTCGCTCGCTCTGTTGTCACCACCACCACAGACAGCTGAGCTCGCCCACGAGCTCCTGTCTTTGTGAGCAGCTCAACAAGATCGCAAAGTCCACATCGCACGTGGGTCTCTATTGTTCTGCTGGTGCTTTTTGCATCTTGAAAAGACATCCATGTTCGTAAGCCGCTGATGTCTTCATGGATGAAGAGCTCTTGGGCTCTTGGCTTTTGCTAGACTACGCATCGCTCGCACTCTACCTACCACGCAGAGCGCTGCTTATGGCGTTTCTCTCATTATTGCGTTGCTGGTGTCGTGAATGAATGCCCTCTTCATAGATAAACCCATAACCCTTCTGTTAACCAGATCACTACTGGACCGGTGAACCGTATACAGCGGTCAAATCGAAGATTAGACACCAGAAAGAACATTTACAAATGTTCCGACATAACCGAATAACATCCGTTAAGGAATGACTTGAGATTTGTAGCAAAAACCGGCTAGTTGTTAGTAATTTTTCAAAACCCGTTTGACCGCCAATTCTCTAACACTGGTTTTGATGTCCATGCTTTTGACTTGATATGAGTAGAGAACCGGAACAACAACGTGCTCGATGTTATTCGGCGTATTAACCGGCTGTAATTATGGGTTTAATTACGATTAGAAATGGTTTTAACCCTCAAACCCAATAAGCACTTTCAATATGGCTTCTCGCACGCCACTCGGGCGTGCTGGACAAGCCGTTTTGTGCTGCGACCCCCGGGGCCTCTCTCTCTCATTAACTCACTCGCAGCCGCTCGCTTTACGCGACGCAGTGCTCAAAAAGGCTCCCACCGCCCAATCCAATCTCCACAGGTAGGAAACGCATGCGATGACTCGCTAGATAGATAGATAGATGGGTGCATTTCCATTGTCTTTATCTCCATAGCCACTCACTGACTGTGGTGCTCTGGACGAACATGCTAGGTGTTCATCGCCAGCCTTCATCTTCCGGTAGTGAACACGCGTTCACGAGTCGACCGACGTTCGCGATCACCAGCGTTTGCGGTCCAAGTCCCCGCATCAGCCACCA
This sequence comes from Globisporangium okanoganense, assembly GCA_023334035.1. Classification (NCBI taxonomy): domain Eukaryota; phylum Oomycota; class Peronosporomycetes; order Pythiales; family Pythiaceae; genus Globisporangium; species Globisporangium okanoganense. The sequence goes on along the minus strand of JAASFY010000194.1, from coordinate 18,219 downwards.
GCGCCGCACTACTACAGCTACAAACAACAACAGCCACACGCGCAGCCGCAAGTGGACACACAGCCTGCGCGACAACATGAGTTCGTGTCTCAACCTGCGCCGCAACGGTGGCGGCGGCAATTCGCCCGCCAACAAGGCTCATCCACAGCCACAGGGAGATGATGGAGACGAGAATGGACGCGAAGACGCCGAGAACCAGCCGCAGGACGACAACCAGGCCTCCTCATCGGCAGCTGGCAGCCCCACGACGGTCCTCTACGACATTGGCATGCCCTACGACCTCAAGCACGACGTGCATATCCACTACAACTTCAAAGAAGCGCGCTTCGAGGGCGTTCCAGACAACTTTGCCGAGTACCTCGCGTCCACCAGTGGGCTCCTGATGAACTCCAAGCTGGGCTCAAACAACACCACCAACACCACCAGTAGCAGCAGCACTCTGGGCAACGCTGCCAACTCACTCACGGCCTCGTTCTCGTCCATGACGAGGGCGCGCGCGGCCGCCGGACAGCGCACGAAGCGCAGCCGCACGGGCAGCAGCTCGACCACGACGACCGCGAACCCCAAGAGCAGCGCCAAGAAGGACGCCGCGGCCATTGGCCTCCCAGCCAGCATTGGTGGAGACAATGGTGGCGTCACGGACCCCAAGATGCTGCTAAACCAGCACTTTAAGCTCCACTTCCGCCAGGTACCGAGACTCGCTGTACTCGGGTACGACGACCGCATCCCAGCCGTGCTCGTGATGCTTCAAGAAAATTTCCTGCTCAAGCAGGGCTACTTGCTGCCGCACATCTTCCGCGAGTCGCCCAACAAGGCCGATCGCGATCAAGCCATGCGCGAGATCAACACGGGCACGTTCTACGGTGCGAGCCACGATGTGCGCGTGCTGGCCGATCTCATTAAGCTCTGGTTCCGAGAGCTGCCCGTGCCGATCTTCCACGAGATCCGACCGGACCAGATGGAGCAGATCCTCAGCGAGGGCCGTACGGGCGACAACGTGGCTGAGCTCGTCACGCAGATGCTCGGGCCGTTAGAGAAATGCATCGTGATGTGGCTCGCAGACCTGCTCGCGCACGTGGCCGAGTTCCAGGAGCTCAACCACATGGGCGTGGACCAGCTCGCGATCATCATCGCGCCCAACCTCGTGCGCATTGAGACGGAGAACCCGATGCTCGCCGTCGCGCTCTCTAAGGCGTCCGTGGACCTCTTCAGGTCGATTCTGCGAGCGAGGTTCCTGGCGCGACGGCCGGTGGCAGAGGCTGTTAATCCAGGTGATGTGAGGGCAGCGACATTGGTATCAACGCCTAATTCACAAGTATCAAAAAACGGTCACCAGTCAGTAGCAGCAGAACAAGCGCCATTGGAATCAGCAGTCGAGACGTCCTAACAACATTCTGCACATAACCAATCATGTGATACTTCTTCTCAGTTAGCCAGCAGATCGGAGTCAAGCTCTCCAGTTTCAGTTTGAATGTCAACATCACCACCAATGCCTCTCAGATAAAAAGTATCAAGTTGATACCTCAACTGGGTCGAACAAATCGTGTCTCTATTGATTTTTATCGCGTGTTGCTCGCCCTTGTCTCCATCCATACACTCATAGTTTATCGTAATTTGCCGCCACCAAGCCATCCCAGACTCGAATAGCCCCAAGAGCTCAGTAGAGGTACGGCTGGAGCTTGTCGACGCGGATCTCGTCCTGGCAGAGTGCCTCCTCCAGAGCGGTCATCGCATTGAGAAAGTACGTGCGATCCTCGAGAAACTTGGAGCGCGCGCGCCTGCCCATGCGCTGGCGCTCCTCGACGCTCATGAGCAGAATCTGTTCGACACCCGCCTCGATCTCGCCCACGGACGCACGCGCGAGGGGCATGAAGAGGTCGCCCTTGGTCTGCCACCACCACGTGCGCGGCTGGCCCACGAGCACGCCGCTCTTTTCGTCCACGAGCTCGTTCATCGGCGCGACGTTCGTGGTCAGGATCAAAGCACCGACGCTGCGCGCCTCGTTGATGTAGTGGCCAAAACCCTCGGTCTCGCTTGGACACAGATGGAGGCCGATCCGGTTCTGTAGCTCGTTCTTGACCGCGAGCGGCTCCGAGCCGCACTTGTAGTCCACGTTCGCGAGCTTCCAGTCGCCATCGGCGGTACTAAAAGTGTCCTCGATCCAGGCGCAGATGTCGGCCTTTATCACGCGCAGCACGAGCTTGGGCCACTCGGGGTGCTTCGCCCAGGCCTGGACGATCACGCGCGTGTTCTTGAACGGACTAAAGCCCGCTAAGTGCAGGAATGTGTTCCAATCGCGCTCGACCTTGGGCTGGAACACGTCGGGACTCGTGTGTTTCGTGTAGAGGACCGAGTACGAGAGCTGGTGCCGCTGGCGGTACTCGACGACCTTCTTGAGCCCGATGCGGTTCTTCACGATCATGACGCCCACGGTCGGGTTCGCGAGCTCGTGGCGGTCAAAGAACTCGACGTTCTGCATCATCCATATCGCCTTGTCCCGCGGCGCATTGTGGAACGGGTAGTATTTCTTGTCGACCGGGTGGCGCTCCAAGTAAACGTCGATCACGGACGGCGGCATCGTCAGGCGTTCCTTGGTCGACGAGTAGATCGGCCGGCTCGACGGCAGCGCATTCAGGTACAATTCAAAGTCCACGAGCACGCCGGGGCTGTCGGATGGCGTCACCAGGTTGATGCAGTACACTGAATTGGACTTGAGCTCTTCGAGGCCCTGGCCGAGCGCCTGCAGGAAGAAGCCCTTCGCGATAGCCACGTCGTCGACCTCTTGGTTCTTCTTTACTGCAAGAGCGCCATTCGCGTGGGCCTGCTGCTCGAGCGACTGGCGGCCTTTGCCGCGGATCTTGGGCGTCGGCGTGGCCTTGAGTGCCTGGACCTTGAGCTCAAAGGCGTCGAGCTCGAGCTGCTTCTCGGTGTCCGCGGCCTGGCGCGCAATGTCCTTGGGCGAGAGGTAGAGCGACTGGTAGAAGAGCCGCATGGGCGGCGCGAGCTCGGCGCTCGTGACGCCCAGCAGGCTCTTGGACGCGAGCGCCGTGGCGTTGCAGAACTCGGCGTGCAGCTGGACCTCGGGCAGGAACGCGAAGAAGAGCAGCTGCACGAGGCTCACGATGAGCAGCAGCAGCAGCACGCACGCGCGCAGCAGGTACGTCGGGCGGCTCGAAAGCTCGGCCATCGTGCTGTGTGTATGCGTGTGTTGCTGTGAGGGTGCGTCTAATGGAGGGACGGACGCAGCGAACAGGTCATCCAGCACAGCACTTGCTTGCTTTGGCTTCCCTCACGCTGAATAAATGCCACGCCCTCCAAACTGGGGAACTTACCGCGTAATCGGGATGATTCCAATAATTTCATACAACAAATAGGATAAATAGTGGCTTTTCCAGAAATTGAATGCTTGGGATAAGACTGTTAATGTTAGCACAAATGCTGCTGTGAATGTTAGAGGATGTTAATAACTGTAAGCGGGTGTTAGATGCCATCCTAGAAAAGAGGGAAACATCGTCAGCGATTTTTTACGTTAACGTTACCGGTATCGTATTCTGCCTTTGAGAGAATCGAAGCGGCGGCTCATGACGACGACGCAGCGATCGGCACTGAGGCCAGGGCTGCTGCTCTCACCCCGGCTCCTTGCCGTCGTGCTGCTCTGTCTCGCGTCTCTCGCGTCGCTGGTGGCCGCAGAGTACGTCGGTGCAGTGTCCTTGAGCGGCGCGCGCTGCCGCATCTTCGTGCACGCGACCCACGCGCAGACGCGCTTCGTGCTCGTGGAGAGCTACGCGGACCAGGACGGCGTCGAGATCTCGGACGACTTCCCCGCGATCGAACCGGCGCTGAGCGCGATCCCACTCGAGGACGTGTACAAGAAGCTGCGGCCGTCGTTCCTCAAGCTTCAGGAGTTTTTGTTGGCGCGCGAGAAGCCGCTGGCCGTCGAGCCGCGCCACTGCCACACGCACCTGGTGACCTCGGGTCCAGCCATGCGCGCGCTCGAGAAGACTCAACTGGACGCGATCTACGCGCGCATCCACCAGGACACCATCGAGGACGCGCAGTTCCCGTTTCTGCTTGCGCGCGACGACCTGCGCACGATCCCAGCGGACCTCCAGAGCTATTTCCTCATCATCGGCGCCAACTATCTGGACGGGAAGGTCCCCGCGGCGCTCAGCCCGGGCAAAGACGAGCTCTTTGGACTGCTCATGTTCAACGAGTACTCGGCCGAGATGGTGTTCGACAACTTGGAGCGATGGCGGCGCACGAAGCGCCAGAAACAGTCGCATATCCCACTCAACATCAGCGATTTCTTCAGTCGCGAGTACGCCGGCCATGGGCGCAACGCAGTGCTCGACGTCGTGAACAAAGATGTGCGTGAGAAGCAGGCTGGAAGCGATGTTCTCCAGCACCCGTGCTTTTTCAAGGGCTTTATACCTTCCGAGCCTGAAGCTCAAGGTCTTGAGAGCCAAGCGCCGACGCCATTAAAGGGCACAGGAAATGCGAAGAAGTGCATCACGGAGATCCAGAATTACGTCTACAAGGGCAACGCAGCGTGTCCAGAGGACAATTTCTGTGCTTTAAACGGCCTCGCGCAGCCCAAGCCGCTAGGCACGTTCTACGGGGCGGGGCTCTTCCGCACGGCCGTCCTGTACGCGAACACGGTGCTTCAGCTGCGCCAGGCAGAGGACACGGCGGTGCAGGCGCTCGAGCTGCCGACACCCACGCTCGCGTCGCTACGTGTGGCCGCCGACACGCTCTGCGCACTCCCATATTCGTATCTGGAGGGCTTGAAAGTGGGGTACGGTGAGCAGCAGCAGGGCAGCAATGGCGAGAAGAACGCGTGTCTTGACCTGTGCTACGCGATCGTGCTGCTCAAGCAATTCGGCATTGGCGAGGACCTCGAGCGCGTGCATTTCGTGAGCCAGTACGAGAAATCGCCCGTATCGAGTATCAAGCGCTCGTCTGAGGAGCAGGCGACGTGGCTCACGGGCGCATTTCTGTACCTGGAGGCGATCCAGCAGCGCAAGGCGTTTGCGGTCGAGGCCGACCTGTTGGCAGTCCAGGTGGACGAGGGCGTGCCCATCGGCTTCAACCTGAGCATGCTGCTCTTTGTCGTCGCGCTGGGCTTTCTGTTCTGGACGACGGGCGCTAGGAGATCCACAGCGGCAATGCGCAAGACGAGCAGCTACGAACGTGTGGTGAACGGCGTCTCGAGCAAGAGCAAGCAGCAGCAGCAGCATGAGCACTCGACGCACGCGATTCTCTTTATTGACGACGCCAGCGAGTAGCGACAGAAGGTGGGCATGCCTACCTTTACAAATCAATATCCAGTGACATGCGCTGCTTGAATGTAACTTGTCATGGGGGCGGAATGGTGAGCCATGTTTGCTGACGTTGCGAAGATGCGGGATGACGCTCCGGTGTTGTGGCAACGGTTGGTTACAGGGTGTAGCGTAAGTAGTGACCGGATCACACTTTGCTTACCCTTTCGAATATGTTCAAATCAGTTATGACGGGAGAGAGATATGTTCGCACAGCACTCATTTGATCAACCAAAGTGCACCTCCATAAACAAGTTTTTTCTGTAATTTGATAAATATCAGACGGTCATTACTCGCGCTATATACCCTGTACGTGGAAGAAGCCGTTGCGACGGCTTCGTTTTTCATTCTTCTGCGGTTGGAACGTTTTTGAAGTCGTTCATACAGCAATTCCCGATACAAAGACCAGCAAGACAAGCAAGCATGGCGAGCCGCAGCACGAACGCGCAGGAGCTGGCCGAGAGCATCCTGTCGCTCTACGACGTGAGCGTCTCGAGCGACGCCGTGATCGCCAAGTACTACCAGCCGGATGCCGTGTTCACGGACCCGATGCTCACGGTCACGGGCGTCGAGAACATTCAGGCGCAGTTCCGCGCGCTGCCCAAGTTCATCAAGTCGTCCAAGGCGACGCTCGTGCGCGGCTCGATGGCTGGCTCGGCCGTGCTCACGATCGATAGCTCGGTGGTCTACCGCCTCAAGCCCTTCCCGAGCCTCATGAAGGTCTCGATGCGCCAGTTCACGGTCATCGAGCTCAAGAACTCGAAAGTGGCGTCGCACACGGACCACTGGGACTTCTACAGCGTGCTCTCCAACATCCCATTCGTCTCGTTCTTCTACGCCAAGCTGCGCCCGATGCTCGGCTCGGCAAGCTCCACGGTGCTCAAGCGGCTCCTGCCGCCGCAGACGCCCACGCGCTCGCTCACGGCGTCGCCCACGTACGCCAAGAGCACCAACGGCAACGGTGGCGTCTCGACGGCCGTCGCGAGCCAGTAAGTGATTTTTAATTTGGTACGAAGGAGCGTGTGTGTCTGTGAGCGATGTCTGCGAGCGAAAGCAGAAAGCCCATGAGCTCATGGAAGCACAAACAGAGGATTTTTTGTTTGTTTTTAGTTTTTTTAGGTGAACAAATGGTGATGAAGGCAGAATGGAAGAGAAGTTCATGCTTATTCACTCATGGCGTTATGTTCATAATTGTGTGGTGTTCATACTAAATTTATGCATGGACAGCAATGCTCAAGAGCTCTTCTTCTACGGAGCAGCTACTGGTAACAAAGCTGCCACCTAATAGGGCGGTTGTCGTGCTTTGATGGACCGATCTATCTCTTATGCCACCTCATGTATCTTAATGATGCGGCAAGCCCAGGCCCGCGAACGGGTCTCTGCTGCCAGCAGGCTGGCCGCTTGGGCGCGCGTAGCCAGCAGCTCCGATCGCGCGGCTGTTGGCGTTCGGGTCCATAAAAGTGCTGATGCTCGCCGCTGGGTTGGCGCCAAAGCCCATCATCATCTGTGGCTGCTGCTGTTGTGGCTGTTGGAAGCCGCCGTACTGTGGCTGCTGCGGCTGGAAGCCACCATTCATACCCATGGGCGGCGGCCCTCTCGCCATGCCCATCATATGTGGCTGCTGCTGGTAACCTCCACCATAGGCAAGGTTTGGTCCCGCGAGCGCGTCAAACGCACTGAAATTCTTTGGTGGAGCTGGCCCCGAGGTAACAGCCGGAGCTGGAACAGCTCCAAACTGGCCAAAGCCGTTCTGAGACACCGGAGTTGGCTGGAGCAGGCTTGAAGTGCTAGCAAACGGGTCAAAGCTCACCGGCTGCACCGGAGCTGGTACTGGTGCCGCAAACACCGGAGCCTGCGAGCTGGAGCCGAACGGATCGAATGACTGCACCGGGTTCGCCGCTGGAGCTGCTGGCGGAGCCGTGCTGAACGCTGCAAAGTCGGCAAAGCCGCCGTTTGAACTAGCGGCCACTGGTGCCGGAGCACTTGCGAACGCGCCCCAGCCGTCCGAGCCAGGAGAGGTCGACGCTGAGGCCGCTGGGTTCGCAGTGCCGCTGGCCCACTGGCCGGTGGAGAACGCGTCAAACGAGGCTGCCGGTGGCTGCGACGTCGTCTGCGGGCCAGCGAAATCGAGGAGGTTGGCTGAATAACAACGCAACAATCGAGAAACTGGTCAGTAATGTTGTAAGGCAATGGACGATCGTGGCATGTAATGAACGGATAGAGACTCACCGCTTGCGGGCGCTTGTGCTCGTCGCTGACCGGACGAGCTGTCCTGGCGAGCGACTGGCTGGCTCGAAGACGAATTACCACCAACACCACTGCCCGCAGCTGGGTTCTCGTCGTAGAACGCGCGATCGTTGTAGACGCGGTTGATGAACTTTTTAAAGTAGTCCACGTGGTCCTTGTCCGTGGGCTTGCGCATCTGGGCGTCGTCCCAGCGGCCGAGCCACACGCGCTTTGCGGCCGCGTTGCCGCCGCCGTTCTCGTCCCGCAGCGCGTCGACTTCTTCTTTGCTCCAGTTGGACATGGACACGCTCTGTGCATTCATTCATTCATTGGCAATAGTGTTAGTACGCGGCTTCATTGCATTAACGCACAAACACGTGACGACACACATACATAGCGGCGCACACACTCACCTTGACGCGCTGTGAGAAGCTCTGGTGCGCGCTCTTGCAGTGGGAGCACACGAAGGTCCGGAACTTCTCGCAGATGTTGCCGTGACCGAACTTGTTGTACGCGTCGCAGTTGGCGCAGTACTTGTTCGCCTCGACCTTCTTCACTGCGTTGAGCTCGGCTTCCGCAGACATGGTGACTGTAGTATAATGAGCAGGTGGAGCTGGTGGTAGTGGTGCTGATGGGGGCTGACGGGCACGCGCGCAGGAAGGGGTGAAGCTGGAAATGCAGACGCGCGGTGGCGACGACGGCCACGCACGTGGAGCTCAGAAGTAGAGGGAGCCGCGAATGATAGGGAAAAAAACTTAGCGGGCTATTATTAGAAGCTATTGCAGGCTGCACCGGCTATTTTTCGATTTTAAATAGGTACTAAAGCCTACAATAGGTTCCTTTGGCTCATTCGCTTTTCTATTGAACTCCTCGTGCCCAGGGTTACAGTGCTGATAGAGGCGTCCTAACTGAAGCCCGTATGCGATAGCAACGGCCATCCGCAGCCGAGTCTCTGCCTGCGCTCAGACAAGCTGTGTCCCGTGCCTATGGGTCTCGGAGGCTTTGACGACGGACTATCGACACCAAATATAAAATTAGAGAGAGGTGTTCGTTATCTGGGGCCAACATGGCTACATTTGAGAGTTGAAGAGCTCACGATGACACCAGGTCTTGGTGCTTGGCGCATCGCGGGCTTGCTGGTGTTTCTTGCCGTGGCTGATGAGACGATAATAAATGCGGATGACTCCAGCTACAGTTCCCACCACACAAGCCAATGCCGCTCGTTAGCAAAGCCTGTGGTCGTCAGGAGATGCTTCTCTGAGGACGCATTGATCTCATTCCTATCTCCTCTCTGCAGCTCATTCCTGAATTCACCACCTCAAGACCAAACCAATCACCTCCCAGCTTCCTTGTCCTCGCCGACATCATGGCGCTTCCAGCGGTCTCGGGTCTTCTCCTTAACAAAGGCTGCGAGAACTTCACCAGCTGCCCGACAGTGTACATGCCCGTGTGTGGCTCGAACGGACACACGTACAACAACGCGTGCCACTTGAAAATGGAGGCCTGCACAACCTGCGATGAGAAGCTCCACATCATCGCCGAGTTCCCGTGCCTGCGCTAAGAAGCCCAGCGGACAGTGCCTGACTGAGTATCCGACAGGCTAGCAAGCGAGGACCCCAAGGTCTCTTGGGACCTTAGCCCAACATACTGATCCAACTTCATAATATAACAGCATACTCTTGCCGTTATCGATACCATTTGCATGAACACTGTCGCCGTCTACACAGCTCTTCCTCAAAATAAAAAAACTACAAACAATAAAAGCACATTAAACATATTTGCTAACCACATTTACCCCCCCCCTCCCCCCACTATTACCAATCTTGTATAAAAAAGCTAATCCTGCTTGTGCTCTTTCAACCCTTGGGTTGCAACCAACTCACACGAGGCGGATGACAATTCGTGACTGCGGGAGTGCGTACCCCGGGGCCTTGTAGTCCACGCGGATGCACGCGCTCGCCGCGAGGAAACACTGCGCCTCTGACACGCTCAGCGCCATGCCCGCGGCGTCGCAGTGCAGAATGGACGTGCACTGGTTGAGGCGCGTCGTGCCGTTCCAGACACTAAATACCTCTTGGAACGCGGTATCGGCCTTGGTCGTGTGCTGCAGGTCGACGTTGATTTGGTACACGCCGTCCTGTAGGATCTGGATCCCGTCGTTCACGACCGCAAAGTGGCTCTCGGCGACCGGCGGCTGCTGCTGCTGGACGTGTTCCCAGTTTAATGTAGTGCCAGAGCGTACCGCGCTAAGCGCCTTGGCCAAGATACGGATCAGCGGCTGGGCGGCTGGCTTTGATGATGTCGGTGGCGGCGGTGGTGAAGCGATTTGTTGTACTACCGGTTCTGTCACGGAAGGTTCGCTTGCTGGGTCTCGCGTTGTGTCATCTGCCAGAGCTGCTGTTGTCATCACAACCGCCACGTCGTTCGCACTGGAGCTTTCTACGCTTGTAGCGCTTTCGGCGACTGTCGCTTTACTGGGCCGCCGCGTTGCTATTGCCGGGCTTTCTGTTGTTGTCGCCTGCATCGGCACAGGTTCAGTCGCCGCAGTCAAGCTGACGTTGGTCACTTCGTTCGTCTTCTGCTTGGCCTCTCCGTCTCGCACACTGCCTTCGCCTGCTGTCGCTTCTACCAAACCCGACGCCGTCGGCGCGGTCTTGAGCGAGTGACGCGCTTTAAAGCTGTGCAGCCAGCCGTTCGAGAGCTTGAGCTTGTCGTGCGCGATGCCGTGCTTGGCGCGCAGCTCCACGGCCTTCCGCGCGAGCACGTCGCTCGCGCGCAGCGGCCTTGTCGTCACCTGTGCACTGTCATCGCTTTGGCGCGTGGTGTGGTAGAACGCGAGCAGCTCCGTCTCGAACGCGGGGAACTTGACGCGCCGCGGCTTCTTCTTGTGCAGCCGGCCGGCAAACGCGTCGTCGCTCGCCTGCGAGATGCGGTAGAGCGTCGAACGGCTGACGCTGATCTGGAACTTGGCGCGCACCCAGTCGGCCACCTCAAAGTGCGTCAGCTGCGGCTGCGCGCCCCAGTACTCGCGCAGCCGCAGCTTCTGCTCGTTCGTGAGGAATGCCCGCATCGGACCCATTTTTTTTATTGCTGATGTCGATGATCAATTCGATGACGAAGGTCGTCAACCCAAAACAACGCCGCAAGACCTTGTTTTGGGAAAAGAAATGGCGGAAAAAGGTCCGCGAAACACTTTACAGATAAAGACAAAGCCGAATGCCCACACACGACGCAATGCCCACCAAACACACCCTTTTTTGATAAAACACTTTTCTACCAGAAAACAAAAGTAACATTTTGACCAATGAAAAAACAGAATGTGAATGCTCTCAAATGACTGGAGAGCACAGCTGGGTGATTTGGAAAAAAGAAAAACAGCAGGGATCATTTCTTTGGCATTAGCCATTCGCATGACGAAAAGAAGAACCTACACACTGAAGGAGAAGCTGGAAGTGCAGGACGCACTTCAGACGCTCAACCAGCGTGATGCTGCTAAGCTTTGTGGTGTGCCGCGCAGAAACGTGCGTGTTTGGAGCGAGAAGGAGACCAGTTTGCGCGAGTACACCGAGTCTGCGTTGAGAAAATCCTTTACAAAGGGAAGGAAGGTTTCAAAGACGAAGAGTCGCTGTGTTACACATGCAACAAAGAGTCTCGCAGTCGAGTGTGCCTGATCCAGCCAAACCTCAAGTATTTGGCCTGGACCTGACGTGCAACATGACAATCATCCGCGACTGCATGCTGAATAAGAGTAGTATGCTCTTGCTAAAGAACCACCCGACAATCTCTTGGTGTGTACAAGTCCACGTCCTAACAGCACATAAGCTCACATAGACAAAATCGAGGAAGTTGATCGTGTCACCAACCGGTCCATCGAGGATGATATAGTATGGAGGACGACAGCTACTTATCTCCGACGTGGGATGCTTGGTTTATATCCAAGCGCATGCTCAAGTCACCACCTGAAGTTTTACATACTGATCAGAAAGGTTCATGCAATGGCTTGCAGCATTGCGCCACGTTTATTTCGCAGTGAGATAGAGCGCGATATCACTAAGAAACTGCTCGGGTAAATATTGGTCTTCACCATGAGCAACAGATGGGACGTGATTTGCATTCCTTGTCAAAGACTGCATGGTGAACTCGGCGCATGTGTAAACATATCAATCCGGTACCAACAACCTAACGCACGGTCACTTTTGTAAATCCTACTAGGAGTAAAAGGTTCACACTTTCATTATGTCACTCTTTTTGGGATTCAACCTAGACGTTTCTCCTGAACGCTAGCCCCGTAGACATGCCCACAAAACGAGTGTGGTAAAGTGGGTGACTAAAAAACTATATAGCTAGCCCCAGAGTTAAGGAACCAGAACCGTGACCAAAAAGACACCAAAGAACGGAGATTCGTCGAGACAATCCGTCGACCACCGACACCAAGATCCGCCAGGGACATCCATCGAGAGGGGAAGATCCGCCGAAAACACCCACCAGTCCCCGGCGTCCAGATCTACCGATGAGATCCGCCAAAAGGCGATCCGTCAATGGAATAGATCCCCCGATCGCCCGTATCGTAGGCGCCAGATCGGATCCGTGGATACTACAACCAGACTATTTGACATGACATCATCAGGACCAAACTATGACATCGATGTGAGAGTGATGGTAGACTAAGAGGAGTGGTTAGGGAGCGCCCAAAGCCTTGTTAGAAGAATTATAATAGGGGTGCGATAAACCCAACAATACAATCCGCAATTTGCACTTCAGAACAAGCACCTTCAAGTCGTCTAGCCTCGGTAATGCCGAGTGATCCAGCTTATCTCAGTGTACCAGAACTCAACCCCACCCACACCCGTGTCTGACAGGAAGGCACGTAAAACACCCTGTCAATTACAGCGAAGAAGGTCACCAGGGATCTTGCCACATGTGGCCTATTGGAAATCCACAGTCTAAAGCAGAGCAACCTAGTCTTGTCTGTGGTGCGCGGATCGTAATCGAACGACCGCGTTCTCGGTGTCTGCCCGCGCTCGATCCGTCGACCGCTCCAGCACCCTCATTGGATCCGAACGACCTCCTCACGCGAGATCCTTCTAAGAACGTGTGCGTGAAGCAAGGGTACGCCTACACGCCCGTCACGAACGTCCAGGGCCTTTCGACTCCAGGATTTAGTGCCCCCCCCCAACTAGCCCAGCGGATAGAAGTATCTCTGTTCGGCCTCGCGTGTGTCCCCAATCACGCTAGCCCGTGACCAGCCCCATCGCAAGCTTCTCCGCCCCCATACGCCAGTAGAGCGATCCCTCGATCGATCTACGTCGGAGCGCTTCGGGACTCGACACAGAAGAATTTTGATTGTGGATCTACTACTCTAGACGTTCAAACTTGTTTTCTTTCTCTTGTTATTTCACTATTTCAATATGGAATACTGTCACTGCCACTAGGACTCGAGTAAATGGGGTAATATGGAGGACCTAGGTCTAGGGTGGATAGACCTTTGGCCGGATTCGGGGGATTCTTTTGGTTCACGTTCTTTCGCTTAATCACACTAGCACACTCACTGGCACAGGTACAGAGTATACCCAGTCACACTGATATACACACTTTACCTAGGCTAGTTGATATCACTCCATGTGTCGACGTACTGCAGATTGTCGTACACGGGGAGCTATGCAGGAGAAGCTAGGAGCAAGGAGACTTGTGGAGTTGAAGGGAAATTCGGGACTGATTGATTCGAAGGAGAGAACTGCTTCGCTGGTTTTCCAGAGAGACAGTTTTTCACTTCCGTTTAGCACTTCAGAAACCTTTGAGTACACATCATGGTGTAATCAGTTGCTACTGGCGTAATCATCCTCTAAGTGCGCATGTGCACTCTAGCTCAAACGACCTAGGCTAGGAGATGCTGTACCTGGGCTGGGTCCGGAGGGGTGGCAAGGGCGAGGTGCCTAGAGGCGAGGTAGACTGGGTATATCGAACTTCGCGGGCTGGTCTGGGGCGGGGAGTACCTAGGAGCGAGGCGGGCTGGGCGCTTCGAACTGGAGGGGCATGCTAGAGGAAAAGAACGCCTCGGTCAGACGACTTCTAGGTGATTTCAGCGCTAGGCCATCTGGCGTGCTGGGTCATTGGGTGGAGATTGGTGGGTGGCTAGTCGCGTTGCGACGACGCATGGAAATGGCTGGTGGATCTGGATCGGGCCGTGAGCGACAGGGCAGATGGATTCTCTTCAAACTGCCGGGCTCTTCTTTTCAACTGGGTGATCTCTTTCTCTTCGTCTGCATCACAGCCGAATTGTGGCCTCATTCCGCAATTCTCCGCCAAGAAGGCTAGGCGCTATATCACATGCCTTACTGAAGCTTGGGGACTGAACTGGTGATGTAAAGTAGTCTCCATTCGGAGCATCAGCTTGATGCAAATTTTGTAATAAGTTGCTGCTCTGAATGTAAGCGGCTAATCATGATATGTGTTGCATTGCGTTCGACAATCAGAATGTTTTCGCCTTAGTAAATACTACGTAGTATGCATTTCAAGACAGAACACTGCGGTTTATAAACACCCAGGAGCCATACCCATACACATGTTGTGCTAGCCTCAATCAGTGTGTTTCTGTGTATTTACAGGCTTCCGGAGCCGAAATATGTTGCATACGAAGTGGGGCCCAAGTGCATAATTATTACCTACTAATGTTATCCAACTAAAATTAGTGGAGTCACATCTTCTATCTTCAGCCATACTACTCAGGCCAGGACTCTGAGCAGACGTGCATAAACTTAAAGAACTCAAAGGATCATCTGTGTGATGTACTAACGGAGAATTTCGTGCACACCAGTCTTCTCTGTATATGTGTGGCAATCCGGACCTCAGGACATACATGTTAGACATATTTGGACAGCTTGGAATCAATATGTCTTAGAATTTGTATGTGCATACTGGTAAAGGCCTTCTAAGCGGAACATGTTCTATATTCGGGCGGTACCGGTACGCTCCGTAAATGATTGGGCAGAATGCTTTTAATAATGTCACCCTGTGCTGATGGCGATCTTCTCCCTCGTCCCAGTTCAACAAGTCAACAAGTGCTGGATGGCAAATGCTGGCGAGCTTCCCCCTCGCCGTCCCAGTTCAAAAATGCAAGCTTCTTCCTCGTCACACCTCGTCCCAGTTCCCTTTCATTGAAAGCCTCACCTTTGGAGCCTTACGAACCTTGAAAGCCAAGCCAATGGCCTCAGCACCTTGAATGCCTTTCCACGAACTTTGAAAAACAATGGTATCAGCCTCTGGACTCATCACCAAGGGGCCAAATGGCAAACTCACAACAGAACTGAAGCGAGTGAGTGGTGGTGTGGTTATGCCCATTTGATGCATCAGTGTCTGCGGCAAGTTGCTTGACTGAGCGACCCATAGTGTGCATACGCAATACCATTGCTGCCTCATCCGGCTTCAACGTAACGTACACCGTTGGGCTGGCGAAGATTTTTTTTGCGTCTCACTTGATTTTTGCGTTCTTCTCGCACTCACGAGAAGTCGCCAACTTATATTAGGTAAAGGGTCCTACTGGGGGGTTTCAGCCCATACTTTTGGGACAAATCCGACGAGCGAGGAGAAAAAGAACTTTTGTGGCCTAACCGAGCGGAACGCACCAGGGCCTAATAAGGCCCTGGTGCGAACGTCGGCGTCGCCGTCGCCCATAATAAATCCTGTCGATTTAGCCCTTCCCCTCCTTTTTAGACGGTAAAAAAGGCTCCCGTAATTTAGGTAACTCGCGTCGATTTAGTCCCCCCACCCGTTCATTGTCGAATTCGCTCAATATGGAACGGCGCGGCGTAGGCAAGCGCCTGACGGACGGCCAGCGCGTGGAGATCATCAAGCTCTTCGACAGCGGCGCGGCCGTGACAGAGGCTGACATCGCGCGCCGCTACGGCGTGTCGCGCTCGGCGATCTGGCGGCTCCGGCGCTCGAGCTCACACATCATGGAGCGGTACCAGGAGGGCGACGTCGAGTCCCGCGACGAGCGCCGCCGCGGCTCGCTCGGCAGCTCATCGAGCAGTAGTCGCCAGCAGTTCCCCACGGGCGCAGGCGCGTCCTCAGTGGTCCGCGCCGCATTGGTGGCCCCTGTGACGAATTTGCAGGTCGACGAGAGCGAGGCCATGAGCGTGAACGTCGACGCGTTGGCGGCCATGACCCCGGGGCTCACGACAACCATGCTGACATCAAACAACGGACACATCAGCAGCAACAACATGGGCGGCGGCATGATGCTCGGCATGATGGACCAGGGCCAGCACCACGTGGTCGTCAGCAGTGGCGGGGGTGGAATGCTCGGCGCTGGGAACATGAACATGACGACAATGGCTGCGGCTGGCGGTGGCGCTCGAGGACGACCCAGGACAACCGCTTCCAGTGGTGCTGGTGCTGATGCTGTAGCAATGGGTGGCAATGATACGCGGTTGTTCCCGTCGTCGTCATCGTTGACAAGCGAGATGGAGCTCAACCCCAGTGCATTCGCGCCCGAGCCACCAGCTTTGCCACTCATCTACATGACTGCAAAGGCGATCAGCAGCGTGCAGTCGCCGGGCGTACTTAACTGGGAGCGCCTGAACGGCTACGACGACGCCAACTACTTTGCGATCGTGAACGACGGCGTCTCCGTGCTGAGCGACGGGACGTACCAGATCAACATTGACCTCGAGCACTCGGCACCGCGGCAGAACTACAAGTTCGTCTTCAAGGTCTGGAACGGCAAGAAGCTCATCGGCCAGTGCGGCTGTCCGCTGCGCACGAAGAAGGAGATCTCACTGAGCGTGCTCGAGATGCGCTGCAAGCTGCCGGCCCACGCGCGGCTGCGCGTCGAGTTCCTCGCGGCCGGCTTTGCGTTCCACGAGAGCCGCCTCGTCATCCGGCTCGTGCAGTGAAAAAGACAAACAATTATGGTGGTAAGTTTTGATTTGGAATGAGTTGTATAGCTTTTTGTACTGCAAACCCTTCGTTGTATGTATATACACCGATTTTTCTTGGACATGAGCAGCACTCGCGGCAACACATACCCAGAAGGACCATCCGATGTATGCCTCTCACTCAAGCGCCAAGTCTCTCGAGGTCTTTTTGGACTCAAGGCAGTGTACCCGTCCGTGTTCGAAACTGAAGGTCAGCTGCTTGCTCTTTGACCCAACCATCGCACCATTTCACGTGTGTCTCTGGTCCACACCACCTGCGAACCCGCGGTCCAGATCACGTCCCATCGAGAGCGCTGATCATCACTCCCTGCTCCCGTGCTGCAGTTGCATCTCGTCTTCTCCGAGACGGACCTCACGACGACCCTAGCGCCCTACATTAAGCACTGGAGGAACGCTCTTGTCGCTCTTGCACACGCCATTCTGCAGCGGACTCTTGCATGCAGAGCCATGTCAGGAGAGCAATGCCTCGGACAAGAGTGGTGACGAGGATCCACTGACAGAAGCGATCGCTGCACGCAAGCTATAACCTGAGGTATTGTTTGGTAAAATGTATTCACGCATAGCTTGTTTATGGGCACAGCTCGTCGGCTATGGTCGCTATCCTCACCCCTCGCTCACTCACTTATACTCACACGGTCTTGCAGATCTCGGCCGTCGCGTCCTGCAGCATCGAGTCACGACAGAACGCGCTCGCGAAGACGCAGCCATTGTCGTACATGTGGCCATCTTCTGAGCATACGGGCGCGTTGAAAATGGGGCAGACGTACGCGCACGGGTCGTAGCCTTTCTCGGTCGGCTGCAGTGCCAGCGGGTACGGCCCAGTGTGGTTTGGTGGTGGTGATGGCTCTGGCTCGGATGGCTGTGGGAACTCGTACACGATATCAATGATGCGGTTACAGTCACCAGGGTGTACCTCCGTGAGCTTTGGGTCCAGGCATTTGGCCACCGAGAGCTCGCACCGGTTGCCATACGTGAGGCCGTTGGACGCGCACACGGGGTCATAGCGGGTCATGCACATGATCTCACAGCGGGCGCTGCCTTCGTCCGAGTCGTCATCGTCACCTGAAGAGCTCGAGTCCGAGCCAATGGATCCGAAATCGTCACCTGAAGAGCTTGAGTCCGAGCCACTGGATCCGAAATCGTCATCGCCCAGCCACTTGGTGGTCTGGAAGCCCAGGTCACCGAGGTCTTGGGTGTCTCCGAATGGTGGGGACGTCGTCGGGGCCGCCGTGGGATTGGTGAGGCTGTCGTCGACCACCACAGCAATCGACTGCGAGTCATCCGAGTCACTACCGTCGTCATCATCGCTGCCACTGGATGACGAGTCGCTGGAACTCTCGCCGGTGTCGTCGCCCTCATCATCACCGAGGTTGGACGGCTCGATGCCCACTGGCAAGATCCCCACAAGGCGCGGCTCGTCGAAGCTCAGCGCGCCAAAGAACGCGCAGTTCTTGGGTGCCACGGGCTCGGGGTGCAGCTTGTCCGGACGCAAGCAGCTCTCGTACTCGAGCATGCAGAGGCTTGGGTGCGGATGTCCGTCACTGCCGCACACGGGCTTGAGCTTAGACGCCTTGGCCAGCGCGGGACAGTTGAACACGCACGTGTTCTCAGTGTCAACGTCCTGGCTTTGGGCGTGGGCAGTGCTGAGCATTAGCAGCGAGAGCGCGCTGAGCACGAGGAGCTTAAAGCTTCGCGGGGCCTTCATCTTTGAACGAGTGTGTGTTTGTGGGGGGGGGGGG
>JAASFY010000193.1:0-32934 GCA_023334035.1 Globisporangium okanoganense | reverse complement strand
CCCCCCCCCCCCCTGCAAGGTAGTGGAAAGTCATCTGCAGCGCGTTCTCACTCTTGATTGTTGATTGGTAGCGTTGCGGGGTGCTGTGCGAGATGATGCAGAGGAACCAGTCGAACGAGGCAGGGCTCATGCGGTAGCAGGCGAGGAAGGCGCCCTCCGCAACCAAACGGTTACTTTCTCGAGACCAGTTCAACCGAGTGCGCTTCTCGCGATTGACGCGCTTGTTTTCCTTGGTCAGTTGGTGCAGCAGCATGTAAGAAGCGACAGCGAGTGTTTGGTTCATCTGAGCGGGCGCTTGTGAGTTTCGTTTGTGCTCGATTGCATCTGCAGGTTGGTGGCTGCCACAGCTAGGCGCCAGTCAAAAAAATATCGCCCACCCTTGCCATTTTTCCAATGTGAACCACACACTGCGCATTGCAGCTTGCCCATCCAACTCGTCTCGTTCGGTGACAAGAGGCAGATCCCTTCGCAACGTAATAAAATGCAAACAAACATAGGCCGCATTCACCTGTCCCCTTGTGCGCGCAACGAAAATTGCGCGCACCAGTTGATATCATCCTTACTGTCTGTCATGCAAAGTGTCTTTTTGTACTGGAAAGTGTTTGGAACGACTTCAAAATAGCATGCTTTTGTATCCACCCAATTTGTATCGCAAACTGACACCAGGCGGCTGGACGTGGTCCACACCATTGTTGCTGTATGTAAATTTCAGCAAATACCTGTAAAAATATATACTCGATTGGAACATAATTTTGTAAAGGTAACCTAGCCGCTAGACACATGGGTGTGGACCTTTACATAGGAAATACGGTAGCTGGATATAATCTATCTTTAACAGTCGTGATGGCGATTGAAAATGTGGGGATGGAAATGGCTCACTCCATTCATTTCTTAGGCTGTAGCAGCAAGGGCGGCTGTTGCAAGCAGCACTACTGCACCACACAAGGTGCAGCTGCACACAGCTAATCACATCTCGCCCATGGCGTCCGCGGCTGCCGCGCAATCACCCGTCGACCCTGCGGAGACCTCAGCCTCATCCGAAGAGCTCCTGCCGCGCCTGTCGTTCTCGCTCACGCGCACCGAGACGGCGCAGAGCTTCGACCCCAACAACAATGCTGACACAGTGAACAGTGCGACAACGAGCGCCATGACACCCGCACAGCTGCACGAGACGTTCCAGAGCGCCGAGCACTTCGTAGCGGTCGTGCTCTCGCGGCTGCACAAGGACCCGATGGTGATCGACCCCAAGATGTGGGCGCTGCGGGACCACGCGAGTCGGCTGTGGGCGCTCAAACAGCAGGCGCTCATTGGCTCCTGTGAGACGTCAAGGGGCTCGAAGGAGTACCTCCAAGCGCTGGACGCCACTGGTACTGCCGCTGCTCATGGGACGTTCATCCGCTGGCGGCCGTGCTGCTTTCGGATGCTGGGAGAGAGCAAGATGTGCGCAGCCATTGTGTGATTTCTTGTCAGTGCTTGTGTTTGTTTGTGTATGGAAATCTAATGGTTTGTACTGACTTGTTGACAGCAAGCTGTGGCAGAACCTGGGCGACACTCCGCACGAGCAGGCCAAGGTCTGGTACATCCACATCGTCACGGACATTTGCCCCGAGTGGCGCAACCCACTGCGCACCGACTCGGCCTTGCTGGTGAGCTTTCAAATGCAATAGCTCTGGTCTGTTCATCAACCAGTCTCATTTTACGGGTTGTACTGAATTGCTGTATAGCGAGCGTGGACGCCCGATGATGAGAGCGACCAGTGCACGATCTGCGCCGAGGCGTTCACGTTCCTCAACCGGCGTCACCATGTACGTTCAGCACAGTACAATCAACCACAGCCAGCCAATTAGACTTCACACAAAATTTACTCACACACATTCTGTTTGCTGTGCTGGTATATAGTGCCGCCGGTGCCTGAGCCTCGTGTGTGCGGTCTGCTCGCCACACACAGCCCCGCTGCGCGTGTTCACGCAGAATACGACGCCCAAGCGGCTGCGGATCTGCAATACGTGCTTCTACGAGATGGGCGGCAACAGCTCAGTGAAGAGCTCCAAGCAGAACCAGCTCCGCCGAAGCGTCACCTTAAGTAGCAGCCACACGGACGAGGACTCGCTCCTGGGCGGGGGCTCAGCGTATCCGTACTCGGACGACCAGGCCGGCCTAGAGGACCTCGATCCAACCTCGGCCACTAATTCCAGCAACAACGCGCTGGCTGGAGCCAAGCACGCCGCGTACCTAACGCCCGCGACGATCCACTGCGGCTCGCTCGAGTTCTTCCACGGCTCGGGCTTCCGCAAGAGCTGGCACGAGTACTTCTTCGTGCTGCTGATCCGCAAGGGCTCGCTGGGCATGTTTCTCCAGGCGCAGGACCACTTGGAGAAGAAGAAGCGGCCGGCCGCGGTCTTCAAGCTCAGCGGGTACGCGATCCGCGTCAAGTCCCAGAAGCGCCGACCGCACCAGTTCCGCGTCTCGCACCCGACAAAGAAGATTCTGCACTTTGCCGCCACGTCCATCGAGGAGATGAACGCCTGGATCAGCCAATTTATCAAGGCCATCGACATTGCGAACGAACTTGAGGCGCTCTCGCCCATCTGCATGGCCCGGTCCCCACGGCGCGGCTCGTTCACGTCTTCGGCCAACAATAATAGCAGTTTTTCTGATAGGAATGGCTCGCCGCTGGCCAACATGCCCATGGAGAACGATTTCACAGAGGACGACGATGACAATGGTGGTGACCTCGAGAATGCGGCGGCCGATATTGATATTGACGCTATTGCGGCTGCTGGACGACGGGGTCTCGTTGAGGCTGATGAGGACGCAGCTGAGGACGACAAGGACTGAGCGAAATGAAGAATAAGGTAACTCTGTGGATATTACCATTTTCCATGCAAAACTAACGCAAATCAGTACACTACGATATTCAGGAGCTGAAGTGCTGATAACATGGAGGATTTCAATTGGTTTGATCAATTCATTGGTGTGTTGTCTTACTAATATTAGAAACCTGCCATACGGACGCCATGGCGGTCGAGTGCGAATACTAATAACTCAAATCTACTTCTACAAAAAAACTACTTGCTTGGGGGTTCTGTTCTTGGGGGCTACAGTACTTCGTGATAATAAAAAAAACTTGCTTCTCATCTGCTCTCTCTTGTACAAACTTGGGGTGTGTTGGTGTGTGGTGGACTCTCTCGCCTGGGAGAACTCGACGCGCTCGCATTTATTGATACAGGGGTAATATGGGAACACGCGCCGAGGTCCTGGGCTTGAGATGTGGCTTGCTTGGCTTGGGAAATTGGAGTTGGACACGGTGGTGGGCTTGGGCTTGAATCGCGCGAGTAAATAAGAAGCAGCGGCTCTCTTCGTCTGCTTGGCGGCTTGTGAAGTTTACTCTGCGACGTACACGCCGCGCGACATGCCCACGGGCGCATTCACGACGCACGAAAAGAACTCGACGGTCTGGTTGCCCGATGTGACCAGGACTCTTCCCGATGGAGTCTTGCCGGTCTCGTACAGGCTCAGCTGGATCGAGGTGGGCACGGTGGGCACGGTCGTCATCTCCGGGGACGACCCCGAGCTGCTGCCGCCGTACGAATTGTAGTCGTCCAGGTCATCCATGTCGTCGCCGTAGTAGCCGTCCTGGGACGACGAGGCCGTGGACGAGCCCGAGTGCGAGTGGTGGTAGTAGTGCGTGCCATCCGCCTGCTGGTAGTGTTGCTGCTGCTGCTGGTACTGGTTGCTGCTGTAGTACTCGGCGTAGCTCCTCGCCTGCTGGCTGTAGCTGCTCTGCTTGAGCGGCGGCGAGTAGTGGCGCTGCTGGTGGTCGTAGCTGCTCGTGGCGGCGTACTTGGTCGGCGAGTAGCCCGAGGACGAGCTCTGGTGGCGGTGGCCCGTCGGGCTGCCGTAGCCGCCGCTGCCGCCGCTGTGGTGGCGGGTGTTGTAGCGCGGACTTGCGTACATGCTGCCTGCGTGTGTGTGATGAGGTGGTGGTGGAGTGCCGACGCGCTTGCTTTTTCTGGAATGGCAAAGCAAGGCAAACAAGCGAGAACGCAAAAGCGCAAGCCAAAATAGCACGGCGTAATTTATCGGGCGGTGTTTTTTGTTGCACAATCAAACTCCGTCTGAGTATGGGACAATTTTAAATTGCTGCGAGAGGGGGGAGAAACCAAACATTTGAAAACCAAAAAATTGGAAAATGACTAATTTATGAAAAAATGACATGAGCCAGAGAAAGAGCGAGAAAGCAAAGCGCGTGTGACGTTGTGGATTGGATTGTTTGCCGGATTTCGGTTTGTTGCACATCAAATGCGGGAATCCTCGAAGCGGATTCTCTGCTTAGGCATATCGAAAAATGCCGCATTGTCTTTCAAGCGGAGGAACCTTTCGAGTGAAAATCAAACTGATGCCCTTTTCTTATCGGCTTCGGCTGCAGCACGAGTGGGTCTGGATCACAAGCTATTAACAGCATTGCACCTTCATTTTGTTGGAAGATAAAGGCGCCATTAAGCGCCTTCTGTGAAATGGTTTGACCGAGCTGGAGCAGTATTACGATGGAGCAGTATTACGATGGAGCACTGTGCGTGAGCCGAGTGGTGTGCCTTCACAGAGTGATCTAACAAACCTGTACGATGTTTGGCAGGCAGAGAACGCACAAGGTCATCTACATTGCCTTTCTAAATCCAGCTGAGCCTTTGTTTCTCTGTTGTCTACGTCCTTTGGTCGGGGATCCACACAGGATAACTGTAAACTGGCATGGCCAAGTAATTGCGTGAGCCTCAAATGCGTGCTCGCTTGCTGCTTGCTCCCTGAGCGAATTCATCCAGACTCGTCGGAAAGGATTGTTCTTGTTAGGGTTAAATAGCAGCCAGACCCTTCTTTTCAGAACGATCAGAACAAGCGAAGATCAGTCGTCGTGTTTCTGTGTGTGGACGCAAGAATGACGCTGTCATCTGCCTTCGAGTTGCTGCTAGTGACGCATTTCTTCGCTTGAGTTTGCGGGCACGACCAGCACAACATGTGCTCTTGTTGGCTGCGCAATGCGCCTTGAAGTTCGCTCTTCGCAGTGTGTGCGTCTCATTGCGAGCCACAAGAGCAAGAGCAAGCAAGCCTGCAGCGAGCTGGCTCCATACATTAGTATCAATAGTATTGACGGAAGCATCTCGGAAGTGGTCTTGCCCTAAACTATTCTCGGAAAGTCTCCCGAAAATGGGAGGTGGACACGCCTGCTCCTACCTTGATGTCGAAGCGTGTTGCCAATTTTCAAGGCAATTGCTGGAAGGTGTCCATGGCTCGGCGTCACCACAAAACAACATTTCAATGGATACAACCACAACACAAAGCGTACATTAAAATACAAACTCGCTATAAAAACAAACAAAATATTCGATTAAGTACGATATATAGCGTGTATGCATCCACTGGCAAACAAATGAGGTAGAGACAGATGGCTCGTCCATACACGCAAGCAAGCGGTTGGGGGAATTTTATTTCTCACCTGCTTTTTGTATGCGAGAGCAAGTGGCCACAAAAATGAGATCCACATCTGTTTTGGGTTCACATACAAACTCCAAATGAAACTTCGAAACGAACGGAGCTGGGTGCGGGTGAGTCACAAGATCGAGCCAGTTGTGGGGCAAGTGCTTAGGAAAACTCATCTCAGATCTGAATATGAAATGTTTTTCCAGAATTCTGCAACAAAATTCCAGTTTCGATATCCAGAAAATATCCTCTGGAAAATGGGTATAAGGTACACCAAGCGCTGTATTTAGTTTGTCTGGAGAAATAGACTGGATTCGCTAATAGTCTGGACAAAGTCTGTCAAGACTAATTTATGTGAGCGAATTGGCGTCTCACAAATAATTCTTCAAAAATAGTCTGGGTAAGATCACGTATCTGCTGGCTAATAATAAATAATGGCTCACTGAAACTGACAAAAAACATAACTTAAAATTACTCTCTGGAGTACGAGGTTACTCCCAACCAAAAAATGCCGAATTAAACTATACAATGTCTGAATTGAACCAAAAACGTCTGAAAGCGAACCAAATCTGTCCGAATGAATCAAAATGTGTATGAATCCAACCAAACAGTGCTGAAGCAGTTTCAGTGACGCAAGAGATTTCATGATGCTATTGATAGTGGAAACCATGCGCGTCTTCAGCTCCCAATCTTGTCGTTGCAGGTGCACAGCCAAGAGGCACTGATCAGTTGTGAATATCCCAACTTCAGAGCGCGTACTTCTTCACTATGAGCACGTGCAGCGGTTACTTTGAAGACACAACGAGCGTTTCCCACCGCTGCGATCGCTGTGGGCGCCGAAACCACGTCTTATGCGACGACCCAGTTGATGAAGGACAAGGGTGCCCAGTGCGTCGCAGCCAATGCACCTCGCCTCCAGCCGCCTCCCCAGCAGCCACCTCGCCTCCAGTTGCCTCATTACCGCATTTGTACCAGCATTTCTCTTCGTCGCCCATCGTTGTGGCGTTTCAGCGCACGCCAGCCCAGACCACATCCAATCCACCAACGGAGAGTGCTGAATATACAGTCGAGACAGAAAGTGTGCAGCCAGCGTCCGCTTCGAAGGTTTGCAGGGCCGCTCAAGTTGTATACACGCGCAGCGATCTCGTCCGAGTCGCTGAGTGGATGGTCGAGCAAGAGGCGAACAGCGAAACAAAGCTGATGTCAAAAACCGTTGCCGCTTTCCCTAGTGTGTTCCGGGGCAACTACAAGGTTAACCTTGCAAAGGCCAGTGGCTGGTGGAAGAAGAGAGAGGCGATCGCCGCCTACTCGACTATTCTACTACGCGACGCCAAAACGGAATCGTCAAGCGCGTCCGGCTAAAACAAGCGAAGGGCGTGGTCGCCAGCGAGCTCCTTGGATTCTCTGGTTGCACAGTGAGCTGATCGAGGAGTTCCTGCACATTCGCAGCATGAACATCAAAGTCTCGACCTCTCTCCTAATTAAGGTTGGGAAGCACCTCCTCACTGTAGGCGGCGCGGGGTTTAACGCGAACACTCTTGAAGACGGTCGGCTTCTTATCGAACGCTTAACGCGCGCTGGATCAGATATTCAGCGAGCGACGCGATGTCGTCGCGAGAATGGTGTCCGGTAAGCTAGCCATCCGCGCCAAGAAGCAAGCCAGCATTGAACGCGCTGTCGCGCATCACCTCGGCAAGGTGAAGCGAGACTTCGACTCCGGTGCCCTTGATGACGATCTCGTTCTCAACATGGACGAGACGCATTTCGTCATCAACATGGACGACGGAAAAACACCCGAGGTGAAGGGCGCGAGCTCCGTGAAGTACCACGACGTGGTCTCGGGTGGAGTGGAAATGACGCTGGTCTTGACTCTCAGAGGCGGCTCGAGAGCGGATCTCGAGGTCCCAATGCTCACCTTCCAGAATTCAAACTGCAGCTACTTGATTGCTGGTTTGCCCGACACGGTACCTGGTGTGGCGTACCGAACAGGACCAAGGGGATGGATGGACCGTCGAGTTTTCGGCGAGTGGCTTTGCAAAGACAAATGCCTCCGCCGCGACCCTCACGATCGACATCAGGTCATGTTCATGGACAACGCAGGAGGACGCAAACCAATTGGCGAGGCTGAGGCCACTCTCAAGAAGAAGCGAATCGACATTCGCTTCCTGCCGCCGAACAGCATCGACCTGTGTCAGCCAGCAGATGCCAATGTGATCCAGCAACTGAAAAGAGTTTGAAGAGCTGAATGGGAGAAGGAGAAACTGAGTTTGGCGACCCGGCAACAGTTCTCAGCCATTCCGAGCAAGAAAGGCGAATGGTCTGATAAGCTGAAGCAGCCCAGCAAGCTTTACTACCTCTGTTTGGTAGCACAATGCTGTCGCATCGTGAGCGACATGCGAGACGACAGCAATGTCAGCATCGTGCGCAAGTCGATGATTCGCTGCGGTCTAGGAAGAAATCTCAGCGGTGCTTGGGAGGAGAGCCAACTATTCCCGCATTTGCAAGAGATCATCGAGAAGCACCGTGTGCATGTTGACGGTAAGGACCGATAGACTTTTGCGAGGCTCTCGTTTGAGTAGCACACACGACTTTATTTCAATAATACATAACGATGCATGAGATTGGTCAGCTCTGCCTTTTCATTCAGACTATTGATGAAGCCGGCAATTAGTCTGATCCAGAGTAAATATAATTATTTATCATTAGTCTGTGTGAATAATTAGTCTGGTCTAGACTAAAACGTGTGAGCACCCTCCAAAATCACTCTTCGCATTTAGTCTGGACCAGACTAAATACAGCATTTGGTGTAGCCCACTCCAATGGCTCAATCTTGAAGAGCTTCAATTCCAACATGGTTCGCCTCGCCATCATCAACACAAACAAACTTGAAATCTGACCGCCACATCCACTTTACGTGTCGCTTGATCAACACCAGCTTATACCACTTCAGACGAGCACCTGCCCTCCATTACACTGCTCAGCAGCCATGTGCCGCCCATGAAGAGCTTCTGGCTGACTGGTCTTTCATAGTCCAGCGAGCGTGTAGGCTGGCTACTCGAGCGCGTAGTTCGGGTGGACAGTTAAATATCGCTCCTGCTTGGTGGTCTCCAGCTGCTCGGGCGTCAGCTTCGCCTTCCTCTTCTTCTTCGGCGCCTTGATTGGCTTTGGGGCCTTTGGGTTGCGACCTAGACCAGTCGATGGGCCGTGGAATGTCGGATCCTTGGTCTTGTCGTCGAATTCTTCATCGTCGCCGTCAGCGCTATTGTCTTCATCGCTTGAAGCGTCCTTGCTCTCTTCTTTCATCTCTTCAACCTGTTCTTGTTCTTCTTCGATATCTTCGTCGCTCTCCTCCAGGTCCACGACCGCGAGGATCTTGTCGCGCACGAGGCGGTCGATCACCGAGCAGATCATCTTCTTCTCGCGCGACAGCTGCGCCTCGGACGTGATATCCTGCGACGCCAGGTACCAGGTCACGAGCTCGCCCTGCATAACGCCCGCATCGTCATCGTCGTCGTCATCATCCTCACCATTGTCAGCCGCCGCAGGTGCGGCAACACCGTCGTATCCGCCTTGCGCCGTCGCGGCTCGACGCGCGAGCTTGGCGGACAACGCGATCTCCTCCTTCTCGCGGATGTACCGACTCACAGCCTTCTGGATCGTCGCGTAGCGCTCAAAGGACAGCGATATGTCGCCTTTACTGGCTGCTGCTGTCGCGAGCGCTGCAGCAGTAGCTGTGGTCTTGCTCGAGCCGCTCTTGGCGGTCGCAGTTTTGTCACCACTCGTCTGAACACCATTGTTGCTGCTGTTCGATTCTCCATTGCCGCCCTGCGAGTGGATGCCGTTGGTATTTGCACCATTGCCACCACCATCACCGTCATCATCGTCGTCACCGTTATCATTCGTGAGCACGGGGATAGCGAGCTCGACGTTCTGCATGTCGACGTGGATGATCGACTTGCTCAGCAGCCGGTAAGCCTCCTGCACGTGCGAGACCTGCACGATCTCCGTCAAGTCGAGCCGCGCGAGCGCCTCGGAGAGGCGGATCATGGACTCGAGCTGGCGCACCGTGATACGGTACGCGATGTTCGTCTGCCCGTTGCTCACGACGTCGTTCTCGCGGAGACTGCGGTAGCACGCGACCATCATGCGCTTCGCCTCGGGCGTGATCACCGGGTTGAGCGTGCGCGCAAACTTGATGTAGCGCTTCAGGTCTTCCTCCGAGTACGCGCCCGTGTGCGTGGCCACCTGTAGTGCCGCGGGCATGTGGATGTTTACGATGTGCTCAGCAATACGGGCGTCAGTCGTCTCGTCGCAGTCGTCCAGGATCACGAAGAACAGGTCAAAGCGCGACATGATGGGCGCCGAGATGTTGACGTTGTACTTGAGCGTCTTGGTCTTGTCGTAGCGGCCGTTGTACGGGTTCGCGGCCGCGAGGATTGACGTGCGCGCGTTCAGCGTTGCCTGAATGCCGGCCTTGGTGATCGAGATCGTCTGCTGCTCCATGGCTTCGTGGATCGCCACCTGGTCCATCGGATCCATCTTGTCGAACTCATCGATGCAGCAAATGCCGTTGTCCGCGAGCATGAGCGCGCCAGCCTCAACGCAGAAGTCCCCGCTGTCAGCATCGCGCGTGACCGATGCCGTGAGACCCGCGGCGGTACTCACCTTGCCCGACGCGTAGATCGCACGCGGCAGAAAGCCGCAGATGTACTTGAGGAACTGGGACTTGGCCGTCGACGGGTCGCCCACGATACACACATTGATGTCACCACGCAGCTTAATACCTTCGAGCGTCGACTTGTGCACGCCACCAAAGAGCATGAGCAGGATGCCCTTGCGGATCTCGTCGTGGCCGTACACGCTCGGACAGAGCGACTTGGCCATCTTGATGTACCGGTCCGGGTCCTGCTTCATGCGCTGGATCGCGTTGAGCTCCTCTTCGCTGAACTCCTGCGCGGCGTCGGCGCCGTCACCACCTTCG
The DNA here is from genome assembly GCA_023334035.1 of Globisporangium okanoganense. Classification (NCBI taxonomy): domain Eukaryota; phylum Oomycota; class Peronosporomycetes; order Pythiales; family Pythiaceae; genus Globisporangium; species Globisporangium okanoganense. Next base: position 22,478 of record JAASFY010000193.1, on the reverse strand, counting down.
TCGTCGCCATACTCGCTGCGGATCGAAATGCTGTTGAAGCGCTGCTCCATGGTCTGCACCGAGCACGCCAAGAAGCACGTCTTGTATGTGAGTTCACGAACACCCAGTGCTTTTAGGCCACGCACACCCTCGCCCTCCATGCCATGAGTGCTGTTCTCACCGCCACCGCCGCGGTTGCCACGCGAGGCCACTGCAGTCTCGCCGCCGGCGCGCACAAACTTGGACACGTCCGGCACGACGATCATCGTGCCCGTGAACACGACGCGGTCGCCCGCTTTTGCCTGCTCGACGTTCTCGTGGCGCAGGATGACGTCGATCGAGCGCGGCATGCTGCCCGGCGGGATCTCGTCGCTGTTCTCCTGCACTTTGACGCGCTGCCAGTCGACAAACACGCTCTTCTCCGTGTTGAGCTCCCACGTGAACGTGTTGGGACAGAACGGGTTCTGGCACTTGACGGGCTCCGTGTACTTGAACTGCTGCTCGACGCCCGTCGTATCGCCACCACACTCGCCGCAGGTGAACGCTCCAAAGAGCAGCTCCGGGCGCACTTCCGACGTGCGCGTCACTGTACCCGAGAACGACACGAGCTCGCCAATGCTACGAGTGCGCAGGTCACGAATGCTGCATTGAGTTACACACGCATACATCGTTAGATAAGTAGTCATGCAAACAACAGAGCCGCCAGCAGGGGGCTTTACTTACTGGGAGACGTGTTGGAAGTTGTAAAAGCAGACAAAGAACTCGCGCTGCGTCTTGTTCGCGTCCTCGTTGATCGTGTACCCGGCGTCCTCCATGCGAATGAACTCGAAGACGCTCGTGCGCAGGTACGGCTCCCAGCGGTAGTACTGCGCCTGGATCGCGTGCGCCAGGTCCGGGTCGAACTCGAGCACGTGCGTGAAGTCCACAAAGAGCGACGACGTCTCCGTGTTACGCATCACTTCGGCCTGGTGGCTGTAGTTCACCGTGGGGCGCGTTGGGTCGTCCTGGTCACCGTCGTCCATTGCGTCCGCAGCATCGATCTGCTGGCCATAGCCGCACAAAAACTGCAGGAAGCGCGTCTTGACCGCCTCGGCGGTCGTGTCCACCTGCAGCACGACAGGGGCGCCCGTCGGGTTCAGCGCCGCGGCCGAGCGGTTCGCCGGGTTGCCGTTGCGTCCGCGCTTGTTGCCACCGCTACCGCCAGCAGCGTTGCCGCCGCTGGGGACGCCACCGCCGCCATTCATCATCATCGCTCGCACGGATCGAGAGCTTTTGCCAGCGGCTCTCAGCTGTTGTTGTTGTGATTTGTTAATTTGGCGCCAAAACGGCTGAATATGCTGTCTTTGACAAAATTACAAAAGTAGCCACTGAAACCATGGGAACCTGGCAAAGTATGTGTTCATTATCAGAGCAAAGCATACAATATATAAGTGATTTATTCTAAAGTTGAGGTTACATTGTGTAGATTTCCTTTTCACCATGCCTTCTGAAACAGCACAAGACCGCGATTGCCTCACTCCCAGATTTCTTAGGCAACACAGACACACGCGCTAGAATTAAGATGACTCACGCGCTTGTACTCATGCTCGCGGCTGCGACAGCGCTCGCCCTCGGCAGCAATGATGCGGTGCGTGGCGTCGAGGCCGCGACCGCGAAGACGTGCACGACGCTTGTGGACAAGAACGCGCCGCTGTACGCCGCGCTCGCGGTGCTGAAGCTCGGCGGCGGCGAGCAGGACCTGTCGATCGACGAGATGCTCGCGCCCGTCGACGTGGCGTTCCCGTGGCTCTCCAAGTGCCTCGGCTCGGCCGACATCCTTGCGGTGGGTATGTCGGCGCTCAGCGATCCAACGTTGACCAAGTGCATGGCGCTGGTCATGTCATCGTCATCGTCATCGTCATCGTCATCGTTATCGGCTTCGAATGGCACGACTACTGGATCTGCTCAGGATCTGAACGCGCTTATGAATGGCGACAGCTTTGGTACGTCGATCTGTCCGATGTTGAACGCGACCATCATGCCGTGCCTCGATACGATCTACACGAAGACGCTGCCTGCGCTGCTGGACTCGGGCGGGAGCTGCTGTGACGACATGCAAGCGGAAATGAAGAAAGCGCTTGGTGATAAACCAGAGGTGACGATGAAATCCATGACGAGACGTGTTGGAGACATGGTGTGTGCCGTGAAGACGTACAAGGACAGCATCACGGGCGAATCGAAGAATGCAACTTGTGGACAGGCGTGGGCTGATGCACTCAGTGGCGGTGCGTTCATGGACGACCTTCTCAAGATGGCGCAGATCCCTAACAACCAAGCCTGTACCGCGATGGCAGGCGACAAGTTCACCACCTCGTCGGGAGACGTGTTCCAGTTGTTCAAGAACGCGACGCCGATCGACTCGTGCTTTGCGCCAGTGAACCTGATGCTGACGGACATAAGCAAGTTGCCGATGATCGCGGAGATGCAGATGACGGATCTCTTCGCGGACGGCAAGTGCATGAAGGGGCAAACGGTGGTCGACTGGGCTAGACAGTCAAATGGCACCGTGATGCTCATGGCTGATGGTATCACCAAGATGCTCAAGACCAGCATGCCAAACCTGGTTGCGTCTAATGCCCCGGCTGACAACGTGACCGTCACTGTGGACGCTGGACTCCAAGATACGGAAACGCAGTTCTCGAAGCTGTGCTTCCACCTTCCAAACTCTGTGTCAAGCTGTAAGTACACGTCGGGTATCAAGTTCGCTTTCTTCACAGATGCGACAACGCCACCTTCAGCCCAGTCTCTGGTTCCAGCTCCAGTCCCAGCTTCCGCTGCAGCAACGTCCAGCTTGTTCTCGTTGCTGTATTTTGGGCTCGCGTTTGCTGCCACCCTCACATTGGCATAGAGCTTGTCGAACGAATTTCACATGTTGTGAAGGAAAGACGAGACCACGCGAAGCTGATGAAGATATTTTTTAGAAGCTCGAGCAGGTATGCATGTATAAAAAATGGCACAGTCAGCATCTTGTACATTATATGGTTCACCACCTCACTCCATTTAAGCAAGCGCGATGCCGCTAACCTGAACGGATATCGTGTTACTAACCATCCCATTACCCATGGGTAACGCTGTTTTGTTGAGCACCTCCAGATACAAGTTCTGCTGCGGTGTTGGGCACGTGAACAGCGTCCATGTTGGCGAGCTTGAATCGGAAAGAAAAAGAGGAAGAGTGCCTATCTAGTAGGTGTAGGCAATGCTCCACTGGATCGTGCGCAGCCCCGAGCCACTCTGGAGTTTGTCAAACTCGATCTCGACCGAGAGGTCGTCGTATTCCAGTAATTTTCGCAGCTTGAGCTCGAAGTCGCGTGGACCTGATGCAGAGCTGTTGTCCGTCTTGACGATCTCCGAGTTGTGAACCAGCACGAGCGATGTTTTAATCCCGACCAGCTTCTCCGAGCTTGGAAGCAGCATCTACAACGAAATTGGGCACGAGGACTTGCTGAAGCACGCGCTGGCGTTCATATTTATGCTGTTTTAGCGTGTGCTAAACACACCCTTTTAGTGTCTCCTGTCATGTTGACGCAGACACTCACACGCCCCAGGTACTTTGCCAGCGCCCAAGCGTATCGACACGTTCACTGGTACGTCTCGCGAGAAGTGGGAGTTGTTTGGCTGGGTTTTTAACTGGTGCCTGCCATCGACGCTCTCCCAGATCTTGCTGTCGCTACCGTCGCTTGCTATATCAATTGTTCCTCTATAGTACGAAGCCGTTCGGAATGGACACAGACGCTTTATTAAACAACAGCAGCATCGCCTTCAAGTCAACCAAATCGCCCATGTAGTTCTGGAAATACGGCTAGAGCTCGCGGACGCCCTGCAGTGGACTCGTGAGCAGCATCTGGTACGGGATCTGATCGCGGTCGATGCCCTGGAGAAACACGCAGGAGGCTAACGCGGCGCACTTCGGCTGGCTCGCGTACAAGTTCTGGCAGCGCGCACAGGGCTCCGGAAGCGGCTCTGGTACATCACGACAATGTTGCTCTTGATCTCGTAGATCGGTGGCGGGACCAGCGTGGCGTTTGAAGAAAAGCTCCTTGTGTCACGCACGATGCTCGTGATCGTGGACGTGGCCTCAACTGAGGAGCGCACGTCCGTGCTGACCTCGACCTTGAGCGCCGTGGCGTTGTCATCGGCGTTGCGCAGGTTGGGCGCAAATTCCAGATGTTTCGACGGACCTGAGAGCGCGCCAAAGGTCCAGATTGGCGTCGACACGTTCCTAGGAGTCACGATCAGCGCCAACAGCGTCGTCGGTACCGGGTCCGAGATCGTAAAGAACGGTACAGTGGGGAACAAGTTCCACCCCACTTGGTTCACGGATTCCATGCTTTCGAGCCAAAAGGTGCTCGTCAGCGAATTCTTCCAGTAGATGTACGTGCAAAAGCCGTTCGCCTGGATCACAGTACTAGAATACGTGACGGATGCTGGCAAGTCTGAGCCTAAGCCTGAGCCTAAGCCTGAGCCTGATCCATTGCTGCTGTTGATGAATGACTCTTATAGAAACCGTTGGCGCTTGCGCATCTTGGATATCAGTACATCGTTCGAGACGCCTGGGATGGCGCTGGCGGGTTCCCGCGTGGAAATTGGTCCACTGAGAGCGAGCTGAAGGCATACGAGAAGAGCGCGTCCATCATCGACACGTCCAGCGCTGTACTGGTGGCTGACAGCGACGACAACGAGGCATTCAGTGGCAGGATGTAGTCGAAGAACATGGACGCCCTCGGGGACGCGAAGAAGCCGTCGCTGGCTTCAATGTCGGCGATCTGCCGCGTCGGTTCCCCATAGAGCAGCAGGTTGGCAAGCCGCTCTCAGTTCTTCATGGTAGGCGTCAGATTACTACTATTATTCTGCAACCCATTGCGTGAGAGCACGAGGTAGTACCGCTGGACGACCTGGAGCGCGGCATTCGCAGGAAAAATCGCGTGATCCCCTGACGCGTCTGGTAGAGTAGACCTCGGTTCAAATTCAACGCTGAGTGGATGTTGCGGAAGACGACATCGAGAGCCATGAAGCTCGTGTTTAATGCTGGAGTACTGAGTTATGTGAGCGCTGCGAATGGACCGAGCACCTGGGCTTCTGTTGTCGATACAGAGCCATTGTACTCAGCGTCACCTGGACTCGAAGTGCTGGAGGTCGTCGTGGTGGTTGTCCGGTTTTGCTGGAGATAGCGGGCCAGCGCGTCCGACTGGGAAGCTCCTTGTTGCTGTGTGCCGTTCGAACTGGTGCTGGTACTGGTCGTGGAGGTTGTCTTCGCAGGTACTGCGTTGTCGTGTTGGTGGCAGTAGCGTTGGCTGTTGTCGACTGGGCGTGCGTCGTCCTGGTGGTCAGGCAGAGCGACAACGACAGCACAGCCGCGACGATCCGGAGCGTGGCGTGGGATCCCATGGACCAACTTTAGCTGCTCGATGAGCCTGGGATCTCGCAAATGAAATGGTCGGGGCCCTTTGACGGGTCGCGCTTCTCGGAGCAGGAATAATCAGACCGCTGGTTTAATTTCCTTAATTTCCTTAATTTATAATACTGTTTTCTATTGCAGCACGACACACATATACTCGAGACATTCACATTGATGGACGGACATCATACGGGAAATTGGTTCAGTTGAACGGTTGGGATGGCTGGGGGACTTGGGATGTGGACGGCCTATCAGCGCTCGAAGCCCAGCACGGGACTGCCCTCGAGCATGGGCGTCGAGAGCGAGTGGAACGAGTCGTACCCGTGGTCGATCGAGAATTTGTCGGCCTCACTGTCCGACCGGTTGTCGCCGTCCAACATCCCGTGGCCATCGTGGTCGTGAAGGCCACTGTGGCCATGGTGGTGGTGGTCATGTTCATCCTCACTACTCGGGGTGTCGGACGGCCGCCAGTCCATGAGCGCTGGCTCGGACGCGTCGCTGCGGTCCGTGCGCTTCCGGGTCTGCGGGAAATCTAGCAGGATGGCCCCACTGTCCGTGGTACTGCGGTGGCGGTTTGGCTGATGGTGGTACTGCGGCTGGGACGCGTGGTGGCGCAGGTACTGTGCGGTCTTGGCCTCGCCGTCCGTGACGATCCCGTCGAGTTGGTCCAGGTCCCCGTCGTCCAATTGCAGCGTCGACCGGGTCGATTTTTTACGGAGCGTGGCCGCTGTGGTTGTGGATTTCCGTAGAGGCACGGCCGCGGCCGCAGCGGCCGCAAACGCACGCATCTGCTTCTTCCAGTTCTTTGTCTTTTTGTGGCTATTGCGGAAAAAGTTGGACGAAGAGGACGCGGAGGACGAGGATGCGGACGAGAAGGACGCCCCCGGGGATGATGGGACCGTTGAGAGTTGCTCGTGGACGGCCACGTGGCGCTCGAACGTCCGGTGGTGGCGCTGGTTGTGCTTGTCGTCCGGGTCGCCGTCCTCATGGCCGTGGACAATGTGGTTGTCCGCATCCGCGTCTTCGTCGGCTCGTGGGGCCAGCTCGCGCTCGGGTTTGAGCGGCTCGATGACGTCAATGTCGAGCCCCTGGGTCTCGTCGCCAAAGCCCAGCACGATGAACAGGAGCGTGAGGCCCAGGCCGCCGGAGACGTAGAGTACGAGCTGGTGGCCCGCGTGGCCCACGTGATCCGTGCGGGTGCTGTCGGTCGGCGTCCAAATCCAGGTCGTGAGCACGGCGAAGACGCCAATGAACGAGCCCAGGTGGCCGCACGCGAGCGCCCAGGCGATGCCCATGGCGCGCACCATGAGAGCGTAGTGCTCGCCTGTGTACACGCAGAGCGCCGCAAAGGCCCCGGCGAGGAAAGAGCCAAGGCAGCCCAGTGTGGCCAGCAGTGCGGTTCTCGAGGCGCCCTTGGCCATGTACCCGCCGGCGATGAACATAAGGATGGACGCGCAGAAGACCAGAGCCGCGAGCGCCACTTTGCGGCCCAGGCGCTCGACCAGTACGGCACTGAGCACGAGCCCTGGCAGCGTCATGAGCCCGATGAACGCGTACTCGGCCGCCGAGGCGATCTCGACGAGCTCGAGCCGGCGTGCGGTGCACGTGATCGCGGCCCCAAATGCCCCACAGAGCACTAGCCACACGGTCCAGAGGAACACGGTCTTGCGCAGGTAGTGCGACTGGAAGAGCACGCCAAAGCGCTTGGACGACGACACTGTAAATGACACCATGGCCGGGGACGCGGCCGCGTGGCGGTCCGTGGACGCCCGCGGCCGTCCGACGTTGCCGCTCGAGGGCACCATGTAGCTAGTCCTGTTGTTGTAGTTGGTCTCGTGGGTGAGTCGGCGCGTGGCTGGCAATGGTAGAGGCGCGAGGTCATCCCCGCTGTCCAGCTCCTCGTCCTCGTTCAGCTGGAACACGAGCTGCGTGGGCGAGCCGGCCAGCGGCCGCACGTCCGTGATCTGGGACGAGTTCCGTCTCCGCTGCTGTTGTTGTTGAAGTGCCGGCGGCGCGTAGAGGCTGGACGGGACCGTGAACCGCGCCTGGCGGTCAATGCCATGGGCGCTCTCCATGCCCTGGATGATCACAAGCGCCTGCTCGATGCGGCCAATGCTCGCCAGGTACTTTGGGGATTCGCGTAGAAACAGCACGTAGACGGTCACGAAGGCCAGTGAGCCAATGGCCAACACGACGTAGATCCAGCGCCACGGACGTAGAAGCTTGGCCAGGAGCGTGGCAGCCACGAGGCCGACACCGCCGAGCAGCTGCGAGAGCACGAGGATGCGGCCGCGTGTGCGCTTGGGCGAGAATTCGAGCGAGACCGTGATGAGCAGCGCGCTCTGGCCGCCGAGGCCGATGCCCGCGACGAGCCGGAACGCCAGCAGCGACGCGTAGCTCCAGGCGGCGGCCACGAGCGCCTCGCCGACGAACCACATGGCGATGGCCGCGAGCAGCACCTTGCGGCGGCCGTAGTGGTCCGCGCACGAGCCAAAGCCGACGGCGCCGGCCATCTCGGCCAAGAAGAAGAAGCTCAGCGCCACGAAGCTCTGATGGAGAGTCTCGATTTGGACGTGACCGACCGAATCGTTGCGGACCATGGGCTGGAACGCGAGCGCGAATGTAAAGACACCGATGGCCTGGAAGAGCCACCCGAGGCCGATAAAGAGCACGAAGAGCACGTAGTAGGGCGTGATGCCGACGAAGCGCGCCCACGGGCCGCCGCCGCCGGGTATCCTCCGTCGCAGGATGGACACGCCCAGGGCGCCGCTCATGCGGCCTGCGCCTCCTCCTGGTGTCGTCCCTGCGGTCGTGGTAGCCATCGCCTGTTGCTGGTGCTGGTGCTGGGACGGCTGGCGCTGGGACAGCTGGCGCGTGAGCGGGGAGAGGAAGAGCGAGTCCGCGTGCTGCAGCGAGCCGAGCACGTACTGCGAGTGGTCGTCGTACACGAGCGCATCGAGCCGCTGCCGCACGTGCGCGAGCGGCGCGTCCATGGCGACCGCCGCATTCGCATTTGCCGCCATCGATTGCTGTTGCTTGGAGGACGGACGGATGGACGGACGCCTGTCTAATAATAGCGCACTTGTCACGAAGAGTTAATAATAGTGAAGAGCTCCTCCACTGAGCACAGGTGCCCAAGAGAGTAAAAAATAAAGAAGGTGATGCCCGAACTGGACACCTTGAGGCTTTGCGGCAAGGTACCTCTTGTGTAAAGAGGTGGTGGCGAATGGACGGCCGCGTTGTGGACATGCTGCTCTTTGTATGGGGATGGGGATGGGCGGAGAATGAAGAAAAGCGTGACACGTTTCATGGAAAAAGAAGGCTCCCTAATTTTGATGACTTTTTGGAAAGTGAGCCTATTTTGCGGAAACCTTTATCTTTACGGTATTATGTGTAAACGTAATATTGAATGAGTGTTTCACAAACCTTTTCATATGGTGCAATCTGATATTGATAATGGACGTAGCTGATGGGAGAGGTAAACTTCCAGCTGTTGAAGGATCCACAGTGTATATATGCTGAAAAGAACACACTAAACACAGCGTTTTACCAAAATTTCTGTTAATAGTGTAATATTAACGTAAATTGCTTAATCTTATACGCTGATTAGACACTGCATATATTCTGCAACAAAACACCACAACGCGAAGCAGATGGTCCCAATTTCGACGCGAAGTGATCGCCACTTTGCTTGGTGGCTTGCCCCACTGTAGCAGATTGCTGCCCTATCCTATTTGAACTCCCCGAGACCTGAATGCCCTCCGACCTCAAAGCAAAGCACGACGCCAAGTTCCGTGTTTCACGCTTGATGACGACCAGAGCTCGTCGAATCCTTTGGGTATTGGAATCTGAGAAGCAAACCCAGCTGTCCTGGAAATGTTTCGCTGCAAGCGTTGCTCACACATTTGGCGTCTTGGGTCGATTTTTCAGCCTGAGGTACTTCCTCAGGTCCAGACTGGAAACTTCACGACAATCCGAATAATAGTGTGCCTATCTCGGTTCGGTCGCGTCCTGGAGCGAGTGAGGCTCGCATGACTGGCAGACGAATGCTCACTGACTGCGTGCCTGGTGATGATAGCGGTGGATGGATCTTTCTGTCCAACAGGAGAAAGTGAAAGCGGCTCTGACGATTTGCGAGGAGAAGAAGCCCACGTTCGCGATGACTGTTGACTGGTTTGTGTGAGATGGCAGCACTGCAGAGCCACTGGCATTTCTGTGGAAATGAGATCTTCTCACAAGTGAATGCGACATGGATGCATCGACGGCTCCAAGAAGAGCTTGAACTGCCCAGTTTTCAATGAGCTGCGGCGCATAACTTTGTGGCCTTCTCCACCCTTTGGGAGCATTGACTGTTGGGCCAGGGCCGTGTTGAAGGTCGAGGTCCTCCATGCCTCCATACCTACCCAAAGGAATAATGTGTGACACTCTAATTAGGGACATACTGTTAGTTTGCAGTGTTGACCATACTATAAGTGCACATTTCAACCTCCACATTCCGGATAAAGTAGAACCCCTCCTGTGGCATAACCTCCGTTCCACGTTGAAGTATGTCAGTGTCGGGGTATGCGAGAACAAGTTTACCATACAAACGCTCGTATAAATGGTATGCGTGATACAAATGTTAGAGCACCCGCACCGGTTCTGAGTAACATTTGAGTAAGTATTGCGACCATCAACCTAATTGTCCACCGACGAACGACCTTAAAAAGAGTTTGAGACAGTTTTAGAATGAGCTAAATCGGTGTAAAAGAAAAGACGAAGAGTGTTAAACGGTGTGAACTGGCGTTGACCAGAGCGATGAGAGCAAACAGGAGCAAATTCGCCACACACAGCTCAAACAACTTGCACGAGTGCCTCTCACTCATACTGTACTACCACAATAACCAAATATACTGGACATTGGATTGCAAAAGGCTATGATAGTCCTTTCAAAGCTTGATTCAGTTTTTGCTTGAATGCGAGCCAGTCAGAGCCATTTTTTTAGTGTTGCGCGCATATCATTTGCTCCAAAGGTGTAACAAAATTTGTCAGTTTTCTTGTCATTTCCCACACAAGATTGGTGGTCCCTTGTCGGCCCGGCTTGTCAGTTAAATAATATTAGAGTTTGTATGTAATTTCCACCTCTCTAAGGCGCATATCTGGAGAAAATCTATGCAATTACCTATTAGAGGGGTATAAAACAAGTTGATACAGTTATAATAAAGTATGGTTCCATCCTCCAGCTATGCAAGTTCGGGAGTATGCTGGCATAGAGAATGCAACAAGAGGGGTTCTACTGTATCAATCATCTGGAAACCTGGAAACCTTGAGCTCATTTCGGCCTTGAGAACGGTTCTCTAGGACAAATCAAAGTTGCTACAGTGCAAGAACTGGGGCCCCTCTTGAGCTCGGCTGGCAAGTATAATTCTTTTTCTCAGGCCGAGCCTCTCCACATATCGCAACCATTTCCGCCTTTTTATTTTTTTATTTTTTTATTTTTTTATTTTTTTATTTTTTTATTTTTTTATTTTTTGCGTCCCCCTATCAGGATACTTCCAGTTTGTCGCACTTTGTGACTGTTAAACAGGCTGGACTCGAAGGTGATCATGAAGTACTGTGCGCGCTTCTTGCGACGGATTTCAGTTTGTTTGTGTCGCTTTCTGTGTGAACTATTTTAGGCATTCAGTGTCCCTAAAAAAAGAACCCCAAAAAAGCAAAACACGAAGAGCTCTGATGGTGTTGACGCGCATTCCGAGTTCCGTCCAAGCGCCATCACCTTCGCCCGTGGCATGTGGCGCACGCAACGCGCGACGAGCGAGGCCGTGCGACCGTCAACAGCCGCTGTCGGTGGGGCCGCTGGCGCACGCCCTGTGCGACAACAGCACTCGGCGCCAGAGGACGAACACCATCAGGACCTGTACGAGGTGCACCGCATCATCGGTGGCGCTGGTGCTGGGCCACACGCACACATTGGCTCACAGCCGCCGCCGCCACCAACGTCCAGTGTCGCGAGCAACTACGAGTCGTCGACGCGGCAGCAGCAGCAGCGCGCGATCGCAAACGCGTACTTCGGGCCGAGCTCGCAGGCCACCGACATCTTCTTCGAGACCGACCAGGAGGACGTCGACGGCCACGCGAGCTACCACGACTACTACAGCCACGCGAGCGACGACGACGACGATGACTTTGATGCTGATATACACGACCAGAAGCATAGCAGCAGCAGCAAGAAGCGCGCCGCCAGTGACGTGTCTCCATCACAGCAGTTGCTGCTATCCGAACACAATCACGGCGAGTTGCGAGCGACCATGAGCGCAGAAGAAGCCACAGTGCGGCGGAAGCGGCGCAAGGATAACCAGGAGAAGTTCAAGCGCATCGCGCGGCTCGCCGACGCCCATCGACCAGTCAGTCTCAGTACATTCACGCGCAAATCCACGCGAGAGCTCACGCGGCGGACCAGCTCAAGGCGCTCGCACGTCTTACAAGCCGAGAGGAAGATCAACACGGAGCTGCTCGAGGCCTACGTGGCGTACGCGCGGTCCATTGGCCATGAGCCACAGATCGACGTCTATGGCGTCGATGAAGGAGGACACGAAAGCGACCAGGACGGCGTGGGGCTCGTCACGGGACGCGCGTCGTTCATTCAGCCGCGCAAGCCAGTCGTGAAGGAGCGCAAGCACGCGTGGACTGACACGCTGGGCACGCGGCACAGCAAGCAACGTGGCTGTCTCCAGTTCTGGGCCTGGCTCTGCATCGGCATCGTCGTGAGCATCATCATGGCGTTCTTCCTCGCGCACCTGTCGCTCAACGAAGTGCTGCACCTGGACGCCTTTGTCAAGGACGACGTGGTCGTCACGGACGACTTTACGTACCTGTACTTGCGTGACGAGGTCTCGTTCCGCATCAAGTACGATATCTCCTCGGATTTCAAGCCAACGCCCTCGCAGCCACAGCCCGGCAACGAGAGCTACTTCCAGGTGCTGCTGCTCTACGAGGACGACTTTGAGGCATACGTGGACGGCGAGCCCTTCAGCTACATCGCCGCGGGCTCGACATTGCGCACGACGTACGCGAGTCTGGCGCTCACCTACATCGAGAACGACGAGCAGGAGGAGATCTACTTTGTCGTGCAGCCCTGCGTTTTGCCGTGGAACCCGAGCGCCGACTACTGCCAGAAACATCAGCTGCCGACGCGTATCGACTCGGGCCGCAAGGTTTACAAGCTCAAGAAGACCGCTGTGACTGAGGCTACGACGACTAGTACCAAGGTGCGCCTGGCAATCAAGCACCTGTACGTGAACCCGATGCCCAACACGTGCTCCGAGTCTGGGTGGCAGGGCGGGTGGTACCTCCTCATCTTTCTGCCGTACGTCGTGCTTGCGCTCTTCGGCCTGCGCGTGTTCCAGATGGCCTTCCGCTGCGAGAGCTACCGCGCGAACCTCGAGCGCAAGTACCAGAGCGAGTTTGCCGTGCCGGAGAATGAAGTGGACTACTGGCAGCCCATGCCGTGGGACCGCAAGGTGCCCAAGACGCGGCTCCTGGGCCCGTGCTGCTGGAAGAAGATGCGCAAACCCTTCGAGCCGTTCTACACGTGGTGGCGCCACGAGAATTACTTCACGTGGATCTTCTTCCCGTACCGGAACGAGCGCCTGGCGAGAGGAGAGCGCGCGATTATCGTCTTCTGCTCACTTTACCTCACGTTCTACGTGCTCTTCGTGCTCGTGATGCTGCGCGACGCGATCGGCTCCAAGCTTTCGGTCATTGGGAGCGTGTTGCTCTATTACGTGCTCATCATGCTGCTGCCCTCGCTGGGCAAGGCGATCTTCAAGGAGATCTTCAAGCTCATCTTCCGCCAGCGGCGCAAGTACTTCCGCGTCAAGGCTGCCGGTGGAGATACGTCAAAGGGGTTCTCGTTCCGCTTGGCGTTCTTCCTGCAGCTGCTCGTGGCTGTGCTCATCACGTGCACACAGCTGCCGATGTTCTACATCTGGCTCTACCGGAGCTGCGAGTTCCTCAAGCAGTTCATGTACTTTGGTTTGCTCGCGGCCGTCACGCGGCTCTCGATACTGGGCGTCGTGCAGGACTACGTGTGGTACCTCGTGATCAAGACTTGGGGGTGGCGTGACCTCTGTCCGTACTGCACCGAGCGCCTTGTGCACTGCGACTGTTTCAACGACGAGCTCCTCGTGCTCTCGGTCGAGCGCGTGGGCCCCAAGTGGGAGCTCATCATGCTGCTCGACGGCCAGCTCGCCAAGCAGAGTGACGGAGACAGCGGCTACACGGCACAGTTCGACCAGTACACGGCCGAGCAGCTCCACGAGCGCTGGCAGATCCTCGTTGAACGCGCCGAGACGCACATGGAGAAGGTTGAGAAGCTTCGCGCATACCAGGAGAAGAAACATATCGATAGGATGCGCCGACAGCGCCAGCGCTCGAGTTTCATCACCGCCGCGTCGTTCCTGAGCTTTCGTGGCGGAGAACCGCCCACCAATGGCTCGGGGGAGAGTGGGGTCGTGGGCTCCAAGCAACACCAGCAGGACAGCTACACAGAGGATGACGAGCAACCACAGATGGACAGCCAAGAGTCGATTCAGGATGCGGCGGACCTGATCGCCATCGGCGGCTGCTGTCTGCGTGAGAAGAAGGTGCTGGCGCTCAACAGCAAGATCAAGCTCGACCGGTTCGAGAAGCACTACGACTCGACCATCGTCGACGTCTTTCACTCGATCCAGAGCTCGCTGGCCAGGCGCCGGCGACACCGCGTATCGCGAGAGCAGCGCCGCAAGGAGCGCCACCGGAGACATGCCCTGCGTCGCCAACGTGAGGGCCTGGGATCAGAGGACATGCTGGAGGCCTCGGATGTCTCGAACGTGAGCGACATAAATGCTGATATCCCTGGTGACGGCGATGGAAATACGACGGTGCCCATGACGAGCTCGGGCGGTGGCGGTACCAGTACCAGCAACAGCAGTGGCAGCATTGGCGAGACCATGTGGATCTTCGACAGTCCGCGCGAGCGGCTCGAGCGCCGCGAGCTCGAGAAGCAGCGCCGCAAGCGCGCCTTCCGCGTGCTCGACGACTACTTCATCGAGACCGTCGAGCCTGCAGCCAGTGCGCCGGAGATTCGTACTTTGGGGACTGGGCCAGCTGGAGAGAAGGAGCAGCCAGCACCACCACCAGGACCACCGCTCTCAAGACAGCTTACACGCAAGGACTCGAAGCTCGCCAAGCTGCTGGCGCGCCAAAAGGCGACGCCTCGCGACGAAGACCTGGTCGTTGTCGTGGACGCAGCGGCGGCGGATGTCCACGTCACGATCCAGGAAGAGGACCATGACGACTCGGGCGTCGAAGCTGGTGCTGGTCGTGGAGCCCGTGCGTCCGGATACGAGAGTGCGGACAGCAGTGGCGATTCGTTGTCCACCGAGTCACCGCCGCCACCGGCGCCACAGAGCAGGGCGTACGCCGTCGTGGAGCGCAAGCCGTCGCTGCTGCGCAAGGCATCGACGTCGGCCACCTCGTTCGCATCCTGGGTCTTCAGGTTCGACCAGAACGCCGACGTGTAGAAACGTTTGCTAGCCGCTCGTCTGTCGCTTGTGGGTCTGGACTGGCGAAAAAGGAAAGTGAGAGGTCGACCAAGTTGAGTTGGCTGCTGGACTGGGGGGGCGGGCGACTCAACACCGGTGTTAAGTCGCCCAAAGTTTTGCAAAAAGAGTGATTTCACTCCTGATAATTTATGCCAATTTTTCACAAAGTAACACAACCGCTTACTTATGTACTCTTCTTCATTGGTGGTCGCACAAACATCTTTTAGGAAAGAAATAATATTCGTGTGTGCAAAATGAACAACTTGCCCACAGCCCAAACACACATCTCGTTCGCAGCATCGCGAAATTGTTATTGAAATTACTGTGTATTGCCTGCCGTCCAGTCCATCAAAGCTCAGCTGCATCGTCTTTCTGGCCATCAAGAAACTATTCTCCGCCTTTAGTGGTGCGCGTCCTGGGTCCACTGGATCGTGTTGGGGTCGATGCCTTCCTGCACCATCTCCCACAGAGGCGACATCTCGCGCAGCCGCGTGACGTGCTTGACGCACATGTCGATCGCAAAGTCCACCTCGTCCTCGGTCGTGAACCGGCCGAGGCCAAAGCGGATCGACGTGTGCGCCAGGTCCTCGCCCACGCCGATCGCGCGCAGCACGTAGGACGGCTCGAGCGACGCGCTCGTGCACGCGCTGCCCGAGGACACGGCGATGTTCTTGAGTGCCATAAGCAGGCTCTCGCCCTCGACGTACGCGAACGACAGGTTCAGGTTGCCCGGGTAGCGCTGCTCCAGGTCACCGTTGAGCACGACGTGGTCGATCTGGCTGTTGATGCCGTCAAAGAGCTTCTTCGAGAGGTAGCTCACCCACTTGTGGTCGTTCGCCATCTCCTCCTTGGCCACCTCACAGGCCTTGCCAAAGCCCACGCAGAGCGGGTGTGCGAGCGTACCGCTGCGCAGACCACGCTCCTGACCGCCACCCGACATGATTGGCTCCAAGCGGACGCGTGGACGGCGACGCACGTACATGGCGCCAACGCCCTTGGGGCCGTAGATCTTGTGGCCCGAGAGCGACATAACGTCGATGTTGAGCTCGTCCACGTCGAGCGGAATCTTGCCAAGCATCTGCGCCGCGTCCGTGTGAAAGAAGACCTTGTTGGCGCGGCAGAGCGCTCCGATCTCCTTGAGCGGCTGCACGACGCCGATCTCGTTGTGCACGGCGATGATCGACACGAGCGCCGTGTCGGGGCGGATCGCAGCCTTGAGCTGCGCCAGGTCGATGAGCCCGTTCGTGCCCACGGGCAGGTACGTGACGTCAAAGCCCTCGGACTCGAGCACGCGGCACGAGTCGAGCACGCATTTGTGCTCGATCTGCGTCGTGATGATGTGTTTCTTCTTGGCCTGCGAAAAGTGCGCGATGCCCTTGAGGATCGCGTTGTTCGACTCGGTCGCACCGGACGTGAAGATGATCTCCTTGGCGTTCGCGCCGATGAGGTCCGCGACGCTCGCACGCGCCTTCTCGACCGCGGCGTCGGCGTCCCAGCCGTACTCGTGCGTCGTCGAGTGCGGGTTCCCGAACGCGTACGTCATGTGCGGCAGCATCGCGTCGAGTACGCGCGGGTCCATGGGCGTCGTGGCCTGGAAGTCTAGGTACGCCGGCTTGCCCTGTGCCTTTGCGGCGGCGCCGCTGTCCTCCTTCATCGAGAAGCCCGGCGAGAAAATCTGCTCCGAGTTGATATTCGCGAGCACGTTCTCCGGCACGGGGTTCACTGGCTGGTAGCGCTTGTCCGTCGCAAACGCGCGCGTGGCATTGGCAGACGCATATGCAACGGCACGCGCTGTGCTGCTGGCGCTGGTGGTGGCGTTAAGCGCCTTGCGCATGAGCTGCATCTTGGCCATGGCTCTCGCTCGCTTCCAGTCAAGATCTGCGGGTTGTTTGTTTGCGTTTGTGAGTGGGCCGTTCTTCGTTTTGCGTGACAACGCGTATGTTTGCATGTGGCCCAATGCAACGTTGATTATTTCTTCTTTCATGGCGTATGATACGTTTTAATCATTTGTCTCAGTTCATTGTTGAAAGAGAACAATCGAGACTGTCGAAATTGTAGGCTATTTTTTCAGCATGTACTGAGATTGAAGTCAAATGGGCAAATGGCAAGCTCTGATTTGTTTACGGTGTGGCAAAGTGAAGGTGTGCCACATAAATGTCAATAATTTGTCCTAGATAAAAACATGCGCCACACCACACCGCGTTTAACATATGTGGCATGACGTGCATGAAAAGAACTCTTTACTTGCCTTCGCTCACGCGGAACACGAGCTTGCCCTTGGCGCGCTGGCTCGTCTGCAGCGCCACGGCGCGCTCCATGTCCTCCAAAGTGAGCTCGAAGGGCGATGACGCGTCCAGCACGGCGTGCAACTGCTGCTTTGGGTGCCTATTCAGGAGCGCCACGAGCTCCTCGAGCTCCCTGGTCTTGGGGAAACTCGAGACCATCTTGTAGCTCGTCGTGAACGGGTTCCACGACCGCCAGAGCATCGGGCCAATGAACCTGAAGAGGTCGCCAATAGTACGCACCTGCGTGTTTGGGGCGTCGACGACCGCGATGTACCGGCCGCTTCGCTTCTTGAGCACATGGTCATCGCAGTGGCGCCAGGACGCGTCGTCCCCCACGCAGTCGATGATCGCGTCGAGTCGCTGGTCGTCGTCTCGCTCGTCGCGCTTGAGCACGTCCCACCAGTCGGCCTCACGGTAGTTGATCGCCAGGTCTGCGCCAAGCGATCCCACGAGCTTAGTGTTGGTGGACGTAGTGGCCACAAACGTCGCGCCTTTGAGCTTGGCGAGCTGGATCACGAGCGAGCCCACGCCGCCCGAGCCACCGATCACGAGCACGCGCGAGCCGGGACCCACCTGGGCGTCCTTGATCGCCTGGACTGCCGTACAGCCGGCCACAGGTAACGAGGCGGCCTCGAGATCGCTGCACACGCTCTGTGGTGGTGCCAGAGCTGCGAGGTTTGAGTTAATGAGTGCATATTCGGCGAAGCTGCCGTGCGTGAACACGTCCTGCGAGCCAATGATGCGGTCGCCGACCTTGAATTTGCCCAGTGGCGTGCACTTGGCGCCGACGGCCTCGACGACGCCGCACAGATCGATGCCTGGGATGTACGGGAACTTGGACGGCTTCATGACGAGCGACACGCTGCCGTTCATGAGGCGACAGTCGCCCGGGTTGAGTGCGCACGCGAGCACGCGGACGAGCAGGTCATTCGAGTTGGGATCCAGTTGTGGCTTGGGCGATTCGCTCGTGAACGTGAGGTTGCCGCGCTCAGCAAAGTGGGTGACGTAGATGGTGCGCATTCTTGTGGTTACGTTGTGTGAGGGCTTGAGAGGGTGTTGTGGTGATGGAAGAATAATTTTTAAGAAATGAGCTCTTCATGTGAGCTATTCATGGGCCAGCTTCAAGGTGAGATTCGTAAATGGCGCCCGTACCAATCTTGTGTTTCAATTGTGAAGCAGGAAAGAAAGGATGAACCAAAGCACTTTTTCGAGTTCTGGACTACTTTTTTCGAGCTGGATCACTTTTTTCGAGCTCTGGATCACTTTTTTCCTTCAAAGTGCGATTGCAACAAGTCCTCTTTTGTGTGCCCCCTTGATTGACCTTGTACCCAACGCTATCATCTCGACACCTTGGGCCCAACACCTTGAGCCCAACGACCGGTGTGGCGTTACGCATCACTTTGCAGCAGGTAGACTTGAACCAAGTTGGACAGGGCTCATTTGCTCTGCCGTACATGTATACCCTGTGCATCCATTATAATGAACAACCATGAAGAAGTGGTCAGTTAAAGCCACGGATCCAAAGACTGTAGGACTGTGACGGAGTGCAAAGCAAGAAAGATACAATTGGTTGTTGTTGGTTCACAGACAATGGGAAATTCCCATGTCGTTCATTTATTACAGTTGCTGAAGATCAAATCCTCCACACACGTAAGTCCACTACAGACACATTAGAGCTTTCCACATTGCATCGAATCACATCGCTGGACGTTGCTGTCGCTTTCTCCTGCTGAATCAATCACCTTGAGACGCCGGTTCACAATTCCTCCACTCGCCACTCCTTTTGTTTGCTGATCACGTGCTCGTACGAACACTTGAAAGCAGGAGCCACGAATAGCCGAATCGTAATTGAAACGCGCCAGGGCGTGTCAGTTCAAGTCGCAGTCACCACTGGTAAGATGGCGAAGGCGCTTATCTGGCACGCTGGCGCATTTTTCGGCGCTTACGACGCAAGCGGCGCATACGCTTCTTGCGCCACTTGGCGCGCATGCCGCCGTCCACGAACAGGAGCATCTTGAGCGTGTCGGCCTCGGCGACAGCGTAGTCCGCGAGCGAGCCGGACACGAGCTGCTTGCCGGCGCAGACGAGGCGGAAGTCCGAGATGTACTCAGAGTCCTCCACCATCTGCTTCACCGAAGCAACCGAGGCATCCGCAGCCACGGAGAGCTTGAGGGGAGCTCCCGAGAGGGTGTCGACGAAGATCTGCATGATGGAACCAGCCACTTGCCTCGCAGTAAATGGACTGTTTCCCTCCTGGATGCTCAGATGCTGTAGGCACAATACACATAGAGTGCATTAGCTACAAAGCTCATTGAGATATCATTGCATTGGCCCCTCGTGGTAGGCGGTCCAGTCATCGTCATGGCTGTGAAGTGGGCCACTGAGTGACGACACCATGGCCAGCCAGCCACAAACGTCACAGACGACCAGAGGCTGAAGCGCAACAGAGCACATAGCTCGTAGATGGACAGGGGTGCGTACCTGTGATGTTCACAGCAGAGCAGTCAGCAGAAAGTGAGAGACGCCATCGTGCGTCCAAGGCGGCGTGCGGCAGCCATGATTTGAATGGCTCGAATGGCTTTCAGACCACGAGCATACAAATTTCAAGTGAAAGGAGGTTATCTTGGAGTTTGTATGCACAACTTTTAAAAACAAATCTCGAGCGGTTCAGCTTCGACGACGGTTCGAAAGACCGGTTTGGCGATTCTCGGAGGAGTGATGGTCAAAATTACAATCGCACTTAAGCGGATCGTAGGTTCAAAATGGAGGCGCGACGAGCAGCAGATCAAGGCAAGGTGGTGAGTGTGCTGCTGAGCTGCTTGCTGGCGACGGACGCTGCCACGTACTGTTGCCTACGACACTGCTGACGCGAGTTCTGCCGCTCAGCGCCGCTCTGGACAACAACTCGCGACTATTAACGCCACACCTGGGCCAACTGCCATGTGCGATCGTCACGTCACCGCGAGTCGCTGCTGCTGTACCCACGTGACGGCTGCACAGTACCAGCAGACCTGCTCAACGACTGTAGATCGCGAGGAGGTCACATCCGCGACAAGGTTCGATGCTGTCACTGATCACCGATGGCTGCTCGCACTGCTTGGTATTAACACCAGGGCCACTTGTCGCGGGCGAAGTCGAGCCGTCCAAAGCAGCCAGGCTGCTTGAGCCGCTGAACAGAGCGGCGCACGGCCAAGGGCGGTGGATACAACGCCCAAGCCGACTGGCACGCCGCCACAGATAGCGGTCGTGGGCGTACCAGACAAGACATCGCGACTCGAGACGACGAAGCAGAGGAGCTCGACCCGACCACTCACCACTCGACGCGAGTCCTGGCTCAGACGACAACGACGCACTGCCTCAGAGCATCAGCGGTAACCACGCGCACGAGTGATAGGCATGTCGCTTGCATCGAACCTCCAGAAATGCTCACATTGCCACTCGCCGTCAGTTGGACTTGACCCGACCGTCGAATGCTCAGCGCTTGAAGAGCAGAACGTAAGGTATACTATGGCCCACGCAAGGTCACGGCGGTGATGTTCACGTCGACGGAGATTCATCGAGAACAAATCAACTCGGTTGGTGGGTCCATCTCGTTCTCGAGTGGCAACGCTTTCGTGTCGACGAGGCACAAGCGGCCCCAGTAGGCAGGTCGCCGAGACGACGCAGGACGTGAGCGTCATGGACGAGAATGGCAAGATGAGCCAATCTTCGGTCTGCTCGCTGTGACCACTGGCGCAGGCGTGGCTTCCACAACAACAGCGACCCTGCGCAGCGACGATGCTGCTGCTGACAAAGAGCTGCTGCAGCCTGAGCGCTCAGGCTGTGCGGCCCTCAACCGATAGAGAGTGCGGCCAAGAACACCAAGAGGAACTCGCTTCCGGATCAAGTGCAGCAACTTATCGGGTAGGATCGAGTTGTGTCGGACCAAACGTGACGCTGTGACTCCCGTGATCTACTTTATACTCACACTGACCATAATGTGGTGTATGTAGGCACGTCGCCCACTGAGCACGAAGGTCGCTCGAACAGCGGAGATCCTGGCAGGCGATCTCGGAGATCGAGTGGCATCAGCAGTGAGCTTTCTGGCAGTGATTCAAGCGAATCTGTGCGCATTGGCAGCGGCGGCACGAGTGCAGGGCGCCTGTGAAGATCTGAGGCGGCTCTGGGTCTAGCATCCCGCGGCGTGAAAACCGAAAATCAGTGCAACAGCGCCCGTGGCTCGGACAAGGTGATTCAGCAACACAACAACAGCCACGGCAGCGAGTAGCTTGGCAGAAGCCGCTGTGAGACCGAGCTCCTTCACGACCATGTTGCCAGGACGAAGACACCACAGTCGCGGGCAGCGATGGCCCTCAAGAAAGAAACGACAGCAAGAGATATTTATGGCCGAATACATTATACGCCACCTCTGCTGCTATCGTTTCTGGGCGTCCACATGTCGTCCGTCGCCGTCCAAGCGCGCGGTCGTGGGCGGCATGAGTATGCCCGGCGCGGTCCTGGGCGCGTTCTTCATTGGCAACCTCGAGTTCGCGCTGCTGGCCGCGAGCCCCAACGTCCACGTGTTCATGGCCCTGCGGTTCGTCCTCGGAATCGGGCTGCGCGCTCATCATGGAGCTCGCGCCGGGTGCCATCCGCGGCCGCGCTGCTGTACCTGTCTGTGTTCTACTACGGCGTGCCCGAGTCGCCCAAGTGGCACGACCGCAGGTTTCTACAAGGAGGTCGTGGCCGTGTTGCACGACATCGAGCAGAAGTCGAGTGTGTTCTAAGGCGCGGACGCGGGCGACTGTAGTGTCCAGGGGGACGGATTGAGAGGTGGACGGGACCGCGACCCCAGTCTCTACACGATCCAGGCCCAGAAGCGCTGATGCTCAAGGCCGTCGTGGACCGCGCCCATGTGCTGCTGCAGTTTCCGTACTTAACGCGCACTCCTGCTCTGGATCGTCTGGACGGGCAGGGCCATGAGCGAGACCGCCACGTTCGTTTACTTTAGCGAGGACCTCGTGATCTACGGCGCGCTGGCTCGTGGGCCGGCGGTTCACGCTCATCGGGTCCCTCGTCGTGGCCAGCGCCGGCTCGCTGCTCGAGATGTACGTGGGCAAGGTGGTCTTGCTGGTGCTGCTCGCGAACTGCGTATGCAACTTTGGCCAGGTGGGCGCCCGGGGCTGTCTGTACACGTACACGCTCGAGTTGTACCCGATGGGGGGGGGGGGGGGGGGG
>JAASFY010000192.1:0-33083 GCA_023334035.1 Globisporangium okanoganense | reverse complement strand
GTAGATTCCTGTGAAGCCAATGTAAGCAGTCGAGTTGCAATTTATGCGTGCAGTTCCAACATGTCTGCTCAGACTTCAGCCAGGACCGCCAACTTCTCTTTTTTTATAGGCCGTCCAAAGTACGATATTGGGTTCTCTAGTTTTATGCTGCAGTCGATATAAAAAACCTGCAGTCGATTTAGCAATTCCCTAAAAAATCTTACTACATTTGTTTCCAAAGATATAATAAATCTCGCAAAAGCGAGAAAACCTTTTCCCCATTCTTCTTATTTCCGATTGTGGATCCGCTCACCAACAAGACAAAAAAGCGAGGAGCATGGTGCGGGAAGTGGCGGACGAGCCGCTGCCGGCCGGCTGGGAGGTGCTCATGTCACGCTCCAAGAATATGCCGTACTACTCCAACGTGCGCACGAAGAAGGTCTACTGGGTGGACGACGGGCTGCCGCGCGGCTGGTCTCACCAGTTCGACGACAAGGGCCGCCTTTACTACTTCCACATCCGCGACAAGGGCGACACGATCACGTACGACAAGCCCGTGCTGCGGCAGAGTGATGCAGCCGCACCGCCATCCCCAGACCCACTACCGGAACCGTCCTACGACCGCGACCACGACCGCGATGCGCTATACGCACCGGACGACGACGACCGCACGCGCAGACGCTACAGTGAGGACAGCTCGCAGAGCACGCCCCGTGGTGGCGTGACATCCACATCCGCTGCGGCGTCCCCGTGGCGGGCCGCGGACGCAGTGCAACCGCCGCCGCCGACCGTGCGCATGGAACGCAAGAAGTCCAACTCGCTCATGGATTTGCTGTCTCCCGGTCCGCCGGCTCTCGGTGCGGACGAGCGATCCCCAGGTATGTATGATCCGCATCCACATCCGCAATTGTTGGATTAGGCCAAACAAAAAAATAATGTTTACGTATTCGTGTTGTAAATGTGTCTTGCAGATGTGGACAACTCGCCCGATCCGTCCCCCGCTGTGCGTCAGCGGTCGTCGTCATCGATGGACATTTCAAACCTCGTGACGTCCTCCTCGTTCCCAACAACGACCACCACCACCACTACTGGCAGCAAACGCGCGTTTGAGCAGATCACGCGAGACGCGGACCCGGACGCGGCCGCGGACTTTTACAACAAGCTGCAGCGCAACAAGACGAGCGACCGCGCGGACAGCATGCTCTTCCACATGCGCGCGATGAACAACTGGGTCAAGTCGATTTTGATCAGCGACTTTGCGAAGCGCGGCGACCGCGTGCTCGACCTCGCGTGCGGGAAAGGCGGCGACCTCATGAAGTGGGCCAAGCGCGGCTTCACCAAGTACGTCGGCGTCGACATTGCCCAGAAGTCGCTCGAGGATGCCGTGGACCGGTTCTCGAAAAACGCGCAGAACCGCGAGCTGGACGTGGCCTTTGTGCAGGGCGACCTGGGTGAAGTGTCGCTCACGGACGACGTGCTCCACTGCTGGTCGCGGGACATCCCCGCGTGGGGCCACCGCGCGACGGGCATCGAGCCGGGCTGCTTCAACATCGTGTCGATGCAGTTTGCGTTCCACTACATGTTTGGCGACGAGCCGCGTGCGCACCGGTTCTTCCAGACGCTGCACTCGCTTCTCGTGGACGGCGGCGTCTTCATCGCGACGACGGTGGACCCGAACAAAGTGCTCATGAAGTACTACCAGAGCCTCGGGCCTGAGGACGGCTCAGGCTCAAGTGGGGACGTGCGCATCTTCGACGAGAAGCAGCGCGAGGTATGCACGATCCGCTTTGACGAGGCGATCCGGCACCACCTGCTGGGCCCGACGGCGTCGAACGAGGGGCTCTTTGGACTCCGGTATAACTTCACGCTGCGCGACTCGGACTCGGAAGAAGGTGGCGAGGCTGTGGACGCGCCCGAGTACCTTGTGCCGGACGACCTGCTGCTGCGGCTGCTCAAGGAGCACGGCTTTGAGCTGCTGCTCAAGCAGAACTTCCACCAGTTTATCCTCAAGAACACAGACAAGAACCGCTCGCTGCTCGAGAAGATGAAGGTCATGAACTACGAAGGGAGCATCTCGGACGCCGAGTGGGACATTGCTGGACTCTACCAGGTGCTGGCCTTCAAGAAGGCGTACTGAGGAGTGTGGCAGTCAAGTGTGGTGAGAGGTGACGAACGGGAGGGAACGAGAGACGTTGTGTAGCAATATATATGAGGTGGGTAGCTAGTGGACACCGAGTGCGAGAGAGAGGGGTGCTTTATGACAGGGCGATGGTGGGGAACGGAGAGATGTAGCCGCAGTCGCCGCGCACGCCGACGTTGGCGTCCCCGTCGGAGCTCAGGAAGTAATTGAAGCAGTTGCACACGCCTGTGACGCGGTCTATTAGCAATAAGAAGCACAACAAATAGGTATGCTGTTAGTGTCCATTTCAAGAGGACAATATAGCGTCCACATGAAGATGACACTTTTGTCCACCAGCTCTTTTTTACGCAGCAAGTACCGGTACGTACCGCAGATGCCCCGGTTCGAACACTCGACGTTGGCCTTGGTGCCTTTCTGGAGCTGTGCGATCCCGACCGTGGGCGTCGCAGTCGAGTGGACGAGCGCACTCGTGTCTGCCGTGAGCGGCGGCAGGTCGCCCTGCTCAGTCGTGAACTCCACCGTTGTGACTGTAAGCAGTTAACCGTCCACAGTGTTAACAGAACAAAGAAAAGTGTCCTCATAGAAGAGACACTCAAACAACCTACTGACGTACCGACTGCGGTTGTGCCGTCGCAGACCTTCAAGCCGCTACCAAACGTGATCGTGACGGTGTCCACCGTGGGCAGATTCTCGAGGGCGGTCTTGACGTCCGCGGCGCTCGCGTCCCAGGCGATGCGGCCCGTGGTGTACTGGCGGAACGTGAGCGTGAAACGGCCGTTCTCGGCCAGGCACGCGAGCGTCTGCTTCTCGTTCACGCGGCCCTCCTGGTACGGGTCTGCGCCCACTGGACAGTACCGTGACGAGCAGTCGTAGTCGCGGAACGCGCCGAGCGCGCCCGAGTACGGCCCCAGGTAGTAGTCCCGTGTGCAGTCGCAGCCCTGAATCTTGTTAAAGTCCCACGTAGCCGCCGCGTTGAGCGTGTTACCGTACGTGACGCTGGTCAGGTCCCCGTTGCTCGCGGCAGCCATGGCCAGCTGCTGCATGGTCTTGCAGACCCCGTGGCCGTTGCATGGGATCGTGGCCCCCGGACACTTGAGCACGTCGCAGGCCGAGCCCGTGAACATGGCGTTGCACGTGCAGAGGCCCGTCTTGGTGTCGCACGAGCCCTTGTTCGAGCACGTGGCCATGGCGTGGGCCGTGTCCGGTGCCGTGGCGCCGTCGAACCACGCCTTGCCCTTTGAACACGTGCGCAGCGTGCAGTCAAAGCCCGTGTAAGCCGTGTTACATGCGCACGTGAACGTCGGGGTCCCACTGCACGTGCCCTGGGCATTGCAGATCCCGTTGGCTGTGGTCGGACACACCACGGTTGCGCCCACTCCACAGTCGCCCAGCGTACCTACTGCTCCGGCGCCATTGCTACTGGAGAACCCGGTGCTGCAGGTACACACGCCTGCGCTCAGGTCGCACGTGCCTCGGTTGGAACAGTACACTTCCTCTCGTGTGCCCTGGGTAGCCGTGGTGACACTAAGCGTAATGGGCGTGGCTGTCAAGGTCGACAAGCGGTTCTGGATCTGCAGCAACGGCATATCCCCCGGGTTGTTGGTGAACGTGATGGAGGTCGTGATCCCCGTTGCGTCACAGAGCTTGGCTCCAGCGCTCACCGTGACGCCATTGATCGTATCGAGCTTCTCGAGCGCAGCCTTGAGGACCACGCCCGAGTCGCCTGGCAGGAGGTTCACGGTCGTGCGGCGCCGAAACGTGAGCGCAAACGCGCCCGTGCACGTGTCACACAAGCAATAGATCGTCTGGACCTCGGGTGTCTGGGCGAACGGTGTCCCGGGTGTGACCGTGGTCATCGGGTCGTCGCCCTTGGGGCAGTCCCGCTGCGAGCAGTCGTAGCCGGAGAAGCCGTTGTCGCACTGGCAACCGAAGATCTTGTCGGCGTCCCAAACCGCGTACGTTGTGTCCACGAAGAAATTGGTGTTGTCTTGGAGCGCGGCCGCCTCGCGCATGCTCACGCACCGGCCATTCGTGCACGTGGGACAGGACATGCGCTCGCAGGCCACGCCCTCGAAGCCCAGCTGGCACTTGCACGCGCCCAAGTTGCGGTCGCAGAGCCCCATGTTGGAGCACTCGACCATGTCGTGCGCCACATCCGTGGCCGACGCGTAGTCAGCCCACGCAACCCCCTTGGGACACGACATTTGCTTACACGACGTGCCAATGTACCCGGAGAAGCACTGGCAGTAGCCCGTGGTCTTGTCGCACGCGCCGTGGCCGCTGCACGTGCCATCGCACGTGATGCCCTCCACGGAGAGCGCGGCGAGAGCCAAGAGCAGCAGGAGAGTGCAGAGAGCTGCAGGAAGCGACGGCATGTTGCTGTGAATGCTGGCTGGGTTTGGGCGTCTCCGTCCAGCCGAGCCGCCGCCTCTCTATTGATAAAGAGGAAAACCGATGGATTATACGCCTCGCCACGGAGAGTCGCTCTCTCTCTCTATCTGCCCACAACATGGCTCGGCACGTGTGGTTGCAACGCGTCGCACACGAGCTTCATGGGCACAGGCAGAGCTCACCTCAATGCAGCAGCTACGCGCAATATTCAATTGCGCATATTGCGGCATTGGTAATTAAATGTCATTGCCTTTCTCAGCCAATGTTGCGCGAAGGTGACGCGAAACCTCGCTGGGTTGCCTTTCTCAGTCGATGTTGCGCGAAGGTGACGCGAACGCGACGCACAAACGAGAGATCGATCTCGACCTTGAAAAGGCAAGAAGGAAAGCAAGAGCTCCGCCATGGCATCACTCGCTGCGGGCGACGGCCACCGTGGGCTGCGGCCGACCCCGTCCACGGCCTCTGAGCCAGAGCCAGAGACGGCGCCACACGCTGTCCCAAAAATGACTGACCAAGCGAGTCCAGGAGCTACAAAGACGGCCGCCGGCGCTACCCGCCCTCGCGCGATGAAGAAGTGCGCCGTGCCCGGCTGCGAAAGCTTTGCGCGCTCGCGTGCGCGCTGCAAGGCCCATGGCGGCGGCAAGCGCTGCAGAGCGCCAGGATGTGAGCTGAGCGACCAGGGCGGTGGTTTTTGCATCCGCCACGGCGGCGGCAAGCGCTGCGAGGTCGCCGGCTGCGGCAAGAGCGCGCAGTCACGGCGCTTCTGCAAGGCCCACGGTGGCGGCGTGCGCTGCAAAGTGGACGGCTGCGTCAAGACGAGCCAGGGCGCCGGCTGCTGTCGCGCGCACGGCGGCGGCGGCCTACGGTCCAAGACCAAGAACAAGAGAGTGGCATTAGCTGCAGGTCCAAGCCAGTTAATCGCCAAGCCGAGCACCAGTGACAGTTCAACGCAGCCCTTGACGCCATTCAAGCCTGGAGCCAGCAAGCTGGCATGTGTGGGGCCGAGCCAAAGCGAAAACAAGAGTTGGAACTCGCTGGCGTTCAGGATCCGGTCGGTCTCTACCAGTGACAAGCGCTCTGCTGTGGATTCAGGAACCCCAGGAGCAGCTACAAAGAGCAGTGCGCAGTGCCGCATTGAAGGCTGTGGGAACGCTGTGCCGTCGAGGAATGGGAGTCGCCTGTGCGACGAACACGGAACGAACCTGCACTTTGCTGCCTCGCTATTGGGCATGCTCTCTGCTGAGTCCGCATGAGAGAAAGCTGATATGATATATGGGGAATACATTTTGATATTTAAGCTTTTCATTATTGCTTGGGGCACAACACACAAAAGATTGTTCAAGCTCATAATGCAAAGTGCCGCTCGGCATGCCACAGCAAAAACGAAACGAAATGCAGTTGAAAGAGAACCACGAGACTTTGGGCGGGGACGGCGGCAGCAAAGGTAAAGAGACACAAACAGAGTTAAGCCAGCTAATTAGCACACGGAGCGGCGCAAGTTGGCGGCATTCGTCTTGGACTGCGGCAGGCGCTTGAGCCGCTCACCGCTGTCCGCGAGCAGGTTCTCGACGCGCTCGATGGCCGTGGATATCCGCTGGAGCTGCGAGCCGTGGTAGTCGATCACACTCGCCATCTCGTGCTGCTGGGCCGCGAGAATCTCCTGCGTCGAGATCGTCTTGTCCAGCAGGTCGAGCATCATGCGTTCGTTCTGGTTCAGGTTGGACACCTGCGACTGGAGCTGCTGCTGGACCGGCACGATCTTGACGCAGCTGCTCGCCTCGCTGCTCGTGAAGCTCTCCTCCGAGATCGTGCGCGAGACGCCGAGGAACGACGCGTTCGCCTCGTGGCTGCGCTGGTTGTCGAACGACCGGTGGTCGTCGTTCATGCGCTGGGGCTGGTAGTGCGAGTGGTAGTCCCGGCGGCCCTGGGCTTGCATAGCTGGCATTGGCATTGGTGGCGCTGGCGCAGCGGGGACCAAGTCCTGGTACGACAAGCGCCGCTGGTTGCTGTTGCCGTCCGAGTATACGCTACGGTTGCGTGGTCGCGAGGCCGTGAACCCAGGCGGCGCTTGTGGCGGAACCTGGTACTGTTGCGGTGGGAGACACTGACGCAGACGCAGCATGAGGTTGACGCTCAGGTTCTGGTCCTGGGTGGCCTGGTTCTCGAACGGCTGGGCGACGATGCACGACACGTTGACCGAGCCGAGACCGTCGTGAAGACTGCAGGGCGCAACGAACCAGCCGAAGAGCAGGTCGCTCTCCTCGGCCTCGTAGATCTTGGTCGCGTTCACGGCCACGACGACCGTACTGCCGTCCGGGTACTGGCGCGAGTGGGTCAATACACGCAGCGCCTCTCGACCAGCGGTGATCACAGCTACATACACAAAACGGTGGTCCACGTGAGTCCCACGCCCTCTTTATAAGCATACAACAAAAGGCAAACAAACACAACGAACGTACTGGGCTGGAACGTGATCTCGTCCATCCACGTCTGCGCGCTGAGCTTGTAGCGCCGCGTGACGTGCGAGAACAAGTTCTTGTAGATGCGCACGTTCTCGTAGTTCTGCAAGTGCGCCACGGCCTCGGCGCACGTGCCCGAGAGCTTCGTGTTGCTGCGCGAGAACTGCCGACCATTGCGGAAGAGCTCGAAGGCCTTGACGCCGTCCTGCGACGGCCGCTCGCACCAGAGCGTGCTCTGCAGCCGCTGGAAAAATTCCATGGACACCCCGATCTTCTCGCCGTACTCCTGTGGGACGGAGCTCAGCGCCAGATACATCGACGGGCTCGGGTCGGTCCACTCGAGGTCGTCGCTGCTGCTCTGCGACGACGCGTAGTCCGCCAGGTTGAGCCCGTGCAGCGACGCGTGCAGGTCTATGAGGCCACCGCAGTCCGTGCCCGTGCTGCTGCTTCGCTCGCTGCTGCTGTCGGACAACGTCTCGCTGGCCATCCTCTGGTGGTGGTTTTGCTGCTGCTGTTGTTGCTGGTGGTGGTGGAAGGACGATGTCGTGTGGACAATGGACGCCGAGCGGGTCGAGAGGAAGGTCCCATCTGTCGGCTGCAGGTGGACACAATTGTTCAACACATGACAGCCATACGTAAAAAAGGGGTTAGTTTCTAACTCTTCTTGCAGCAAATCCAAGAAAAAATTCAAAGAGGACAGATTTGCAAGACAATATGTTGTCCACTTACCCCGGTGGACGATCCGTCCACGCGCTGTTCGAGCACCTCGGACACGATGTTCGCGACGGCCTCGAGCGTGCTCTTCATCGCGGACGACGTCTCCTTGTGCGGGACGCTGTCGAGCGCGCAGACGACGCCGATGCACTGGCCCATGACGCGAATCGGCGCGCCGGCGTAGTACCGCATGGGCTTGGCGCCGATTCTCGTGTTGTTGGCGTGGAACTGCTTGTCGACGTTCGTGTCGGCGACGATCATAGTCTTGCTCTGCGCGAGCGTCTGGGAACAGACGCAGTCGTCCCGCGGGATGTGGGTCTTGTCCCAGCCCACGCTCGCCTTGAACCACAGGAAGCTGTCGTCGAGGATGCCGATGAATGCCACGGGGCACTCGAGCGTGCGCGAGACGATGGAGACGAGCAGGTTCATCGTCGGGTCGTTCTCCGAGCGTCGGATGACCGAGTTGCGCACGATCTGCAGCCGCGTGCTCTCGTCGTCCGGGATGGGCTGCGGCCAGAGCTGAATCACACTGCCGTTCGTGAGCTCCGAGTCCATGCTCCACATCGAGAGCTGCTTCTGGCGCATGGCGCGCGCCTGGGCGTTCTCAGACACGATGCCGCCACTCGACGTGCTGTGGGGCGCATGTCCTCCTGGTCCGCCGGCTGCTGGTTGCGCTTGCTGAGCACTGGGCATTGGCTGAATCGACATGCGGCGCCTGTCCATCGCGAGCGTCTCGCGCACCGCGGTCTCGTTGAGTTTGATGGACGCGTCCGTCGCGCGGATCATGCAGAACGTGCACACGCGCGTGGCGCACTGCACGTTCACGTCCGTGAGGCAAATTTCGCGCTTGCTCGAGCAGCCACCGCACACGACTTCACCACACTACACGCAAACAAAGACTTGTTTGTGAGCTCATCAAGTCACAAAGCAAGTATACAAAGATAATATGAGCGAGAACGCACCGTGCGGCAGTGGTGACGGCGCCGGAACGGGAGGAACTGCTGCACGCACACGTTGCAGTGCGTGCGCACCTCGTCGTGCACCCAGGCGTCGGGCTTGAGCAGCTTGCCCACGATCAGCAGCCCGCCCTCGAGGAAGTACATGTGCTGCGGCAGCGCTGGCGAGCTCGCGCTGCGCTTCCCACCACCCATTGAAATGAGCTCTTCACTGGATTGTCTGCGACTTGTCTTGCGTAACTCCAACACGTTGCGCGCGACTTGTTTGTTTGTTGTTTGCTTGCTGGCTTGTCCACAAGCGATACTTGCGGGACTTGTTTCCTGAATTGCTTGCTTGTCTGCCTGCACTTGTGTATCTGTACGCGCTATTTGCTTGCGAATGCGGTGTTGCGCGCGACTTGCGTCGTGCTGCGAGCACTCGTAAAATAGTCCGGTCGTTTGGTGGAAGCTTCCAGCGCCCAAAAGGTTTTTCTACGGTTTTGTTTTTTCCAGGCAAAATGGCTCTCACAGTTTAGGAGTTGGCGAACGAACACCTGCTAAAAATTATATTTATCAGTATATACATTATTGAAGGAGCTGTAGACCCGCTGTGGCTATATATATACAATTTAGATTATATAAATTGTAGGAGAATATTCATTTTTACTTATGCATTCGCCACGCGCTACACTGTACACTTTGTTGGGAGCGGCTTTTCAAGATCCAAACCGAACTGATCTTCGCACACAATGCACATTGTTGTGTGCAATGCAATGCACAAAGCATCCATTACGCCTTATAAAGTACTAGTATCAGGAACATGTTGAGGGTCATTTGAAGAAGCTCGGGTGTTTCCATGACAACAACGTCGTCGCGAATGGCGGGCGATTGATTGCTCCAGCCAGCGCGCTGATATTTGCAAATACACGTCCGTCCCGTTACTGTTTTCGCCTTATGCACAATTTTTTTCAATTATGAGAAGCTACAGACTAAGGCGGAGCATTATCCAATACAATATATAAATAGACTGAGTCGGAGCCGGAGCCATCCGATTCAGACTGGCGCGATTTCGCGAACGACAGAAAGAAGCACAGGAGAACTCGATCGAGGTCTCCATTCACATGCGGCGGCTGCCTGCCTTCCTTCCCATTTTACTCTCGAATGCGCCAATAAAGACGAGATCCCTTCTCGTCTTTCTTGGCGCATTCGAAATTCGATTCTAATAAGTTGAAAAATATGTAGAAAAATATAATCGACTGCTTTTTCCGCAGACGTGGATGGACTCCAGTCCTTTGGCTTCGACGGGACTTGCAAGCATGCAAGGAATAAGAACTCAGTACACGCTCAGGGAGCTGAGCTCCCACTGAGCTCAGTTGAAAGCACTATTATTGCGTTTGCGAGCAGCTCTCCGACGGATTTAAGAAGAAATCAAGGGACATAACTTCTTATTTCCTTTGTTGTTGCTGCCAGCCGCGTTCTTTACACTGGGTATTGAGGCTTTTGTGTGCGTGCAAAGTGGAGTGAAGAGACAGCGCGTTGGCTGCCCAACGCGACTACTGTAGTACGGTCTCAATGAGCATGGAGGAATAAGCTCGGAAGTTATCGCTGCGGCCAATGTTGTTGTCCTCGTTTCATGGGCTTAAACTGCTTTAGGCATCCGGAAACATGGACGAGACCAGGAGAACTTACAAGTGTCCGTCCGTCCACCTGAACGTGTCCATCCGTCAGAGTGTACGTGTTTAAGCAACAAGGACACTGCTGTTTCTAGACATGGGAGTTGTGACTAAACCTGCAGCGCTGTGCCTGATGCCAAGGACTCTCTGTCTGTGATCAGGGCCCAAAGGATGGCAAAGCTCTGATCAAAATCTTCGTCATGGCTTCACATTCGACCACCGGAGAGTGTCATTAAGGGGTTTCAATGTTCCAATTTTTGGGTCAAATCTTTTGCAATAAATTAGCGCCGATTTTTTTTAAAAATGACCCGGCGTCGAGCATTATTTATCAAAAGTGGCATACAATTTTGCGGCAAAGTGTCGAATGTCAAAATTCAAGTATGAATTGATTAAATGTATGCTAACCGGTACAGATCTCCCTCCAACAGCCGTGCTCCTATTTTTGAGCATATATCGAAGGTTATGTAAGCGACGAGGATTCTATAACGGAAAATGCTGGTGAACTTTCTCGTTTTGCTAGTCGCTTATGCAAATATGAGGGCACGGCTCTTGGAGGGAGATCTGTAGCTGTGAACCATGATATTTAGGATTACGGATCAAAAATACAGCAAATAATGCAAAATTAATGATTTCGACTGGTACCAGCACCGACAGCACCACACCAAAGCCCCACGCGCTGTCCAGTGAGCAAGGTATGGCTTGTCACCGGTTGCTCGTCCGCCATCGGCCGCGACCTCTGCCTGACATATTATTATGTCGAATGCCGAATCAAATGTGAAAATACAGTATCAGAGATAATAATAATCAAAAGCTAAAATATCAGATAAGCGGCGAATAAATCAAGATCACCACAAGATTGAATCAAGTCGTTTGGATAGAACTCTCACACACACACAGGTGAAAGCCAACCCATAAGTCAATCAAATGATCAAAACCTCGTCGCGAGCCACACGTGATTCCTGGTCTCCTGAGCCCGGAACGTGTGATTTGTGTGGCGCTGCGGCCGTTGGCTGATTTGAAAGCCGAAAAAGACATGATTTGCGGATTTCACGGTTCGCGTCCCTTTTTCTGCACACTAGGAAACAGTATAGCATGTCATTTCCGGATATAATTTTTTAGCATCGCTCTCCCATTCTAGTCAAACCAAGCTCATGCTATACGCTTCACTATACTTTCATTCGGATACCGCAAGACGCCAGTTCAATTTTCCGCGTGCGGGAAAAGGGGAAACCATAAATTTTATGGTTTTTCGAGTCGAGGGGCTCCCATACAATTCGCAAATGAAAGCCTCGGTTGTTGTGTCGCTCTCTATTTTTCGGGGCGGTGGGCTCCGTTGCGAAATCCAGTCAAAAAAACTTCCCGCCTGCCATATTTACTTTCATTATTAGACCACCACCGCAGCAGCAGACCCAACGAGGAGCTATCTATACGTACGTCTATGCGCGAAGAGCTACGAGCTCGCCAATGTGTATGTACGCCTATACACTAACTCACTCTTCTATGTGACTCTATGTGTACGTGCAGACAATGGGGAACTGCCTGAAGAAGGAGGTGCGCAAGGACTCGCCGACCATGACGCCGTATGGCAACGGCAACCGCGGCAACGCGGGCAACTACAACCGCCAGCAGTACGACGGCGTGCAGAGCCAGCAGTACAACAACAACCAGCGCCAGCCACTCGTGCGCGCGTCGCAGGCGGCCGCGCAGCCCAAGGCCAACACGGACAACTGCTTCCCAGAGCTCGTGCAGTTCCGCCTGGACGAGACCGAGGTGCTGCTCACGCGCAAGGTCTCGAGCGGCGCGTTCGGCGTCGTCTGGCTTGGCCACTACCACGGCCAGCCGGTCGCCGTTAAGCGCATGATCGACGGCGAGGACGAGGCCATCGCGTTCTCGCGCGAGATCATGACCATGTCGCGCCTCGTGCACCCCAAGATCGTGCGCTTCATCGGCGCGACGTGGACCAACAAGAAGGACCTGGGCGGCGTGACCGAGTATATGGACGGCGGTGACGTGCGCACGCTGCTGGAGAACCGCAAGATCGACCTGAGCTGGCGACGGGAGAAGATCTCGATGGCCGTCGACATCGCCGAGGGCCTCGCGTACATGCACTCGCTCAACCCGA
The DNA here is from genome assembly GCA_023334035.1 of Globisporangium okanoganense. Taxonomy (NCBI): domain Eukaryota; phylum Oomycota; class Peronosporomycetes; order Pythiales; family Pythiaceae; genus Globisporangium; species Globisporangium okanoganense. Next base: position 20,670 of record JAASFY010000192.1, on the reverse strand, counting down.
AGATCATCCACCGCGACCTCAAGTCGCGCAACGTGCTGCTCAACTCGGCCATGGTCGCCAAGCTCTCGGACTTTGGCCTCTCGCGCAACCGCACGTACGAGGAGACGCTCACCGCGGGCGTCGGCACGGTGCGCTGGACCGCACCGGAGGTCATGCTCGGCGAGAACTACAGCGAGCAGGCCGACGTGTACTCGTTCGGCGTCGTGCTCTCGGAGCTCGACACGCGCGAGATCCCGTTCGAGGAGAAGTCGAGCAGCCGTGCCGGCGGCGGCCAGCCGGACATGGCCATCGTGATCAAGGTCGCCAAGGGCGAGCTGCGCCCATCGTTCGCGCCCGACTGCCCCGAGGTCATCCTCAAGATCGCGCGCGCCTGTCTGCAGTTCGACCCGGCGCTGCGCCCGAGCAGCGGCGCCGTCGCGCGCATGCTCTCGGACGCGCGCGTCGAGCTGCAAGCATAAACTGTCGGTGTCATCACGCGTTACGCCATTCAAGCGACAAAGCCCCAAGCCCCAATACCTTTTTCCTCCAGAAATGTACACGAACCACCGAACGGAGTTTACACGACAGCCACGAAGAGAGAGAAGCCCTGTGAAGAAGATGCTGAAGCCAAGAGCCTCATATCCTAGCTGTCAAGCCCAGCCGTGGTTTCATCACTTCTTCGTGGGATTCTCTCGCTTCATACCCCGCCACCACCAGCTCCATTACTATCTTTCTTCCCTGTCGTAAGCCAAACTCTCGCCACCCACCTCCCTTCTAAATTTTTAGTCCAACACGAGGGAAGTACACTTGTGCGTTGTGTGTGTTTACTGGCTTGTGCTGATTCAACCAAGGTGTCCAGTGGGTACACTTCAAATGAGCTCTTCGCCTACAGCTCACTATCGTCATTCGGAGCCACAGTCTGCTGTTTGAACAGCTCGGCCACCTGCGCGCTCTCAGTGGCCTGCTCGGGCTTCTTGTCAGCTCGGAAGCGGAGAAAGCGCGGGAACCGCAGCGCCAGCCCATTATTATTCTTCCCAGAACTATCATCATTTTCCCTCTCAGCTTGGGCCGCGAGCTGAGACGACGCACATGTGTACGCGGAGGACGCCGTGAGCTGCGTGGCCTTAATCTCCCACACCTCGCTGGGCTCCAGCCACACGTCCGGCTGGCGGCTGCGGATTACGGCCGAGGAGATTCGATCTGGGACGGACCCGTCGCTCGCCACCAAATTCTGCTGCTTGAAGCGCTCAGAGAGCTCTGTGAGCTGCATGTCCGAGAAGCCCGTGCCCACCTTGCCGATTGTCTGTACATAAGACATGATAGAAATATTTCCATATTGAGATTAGTGTCCATACAGTGAGGACACGAGATGGACAATATGTCGTACCTCAAACTTGCCCGAGTCTGCGTCAAAAGTCGCCATGAGGAACGAGCCAAAGACGCCCGAGCGTCGGCCCTTGCCGTGGAACGCGCCTATGGGGACGAGGTCCAGCGTATCAGGCAGGAACGCGCCGTGCACTCCATTACCCACATCTTTGTGCTTTGATGACGATGTTGACAATGACACGTCCTCGTCACTCAAATAGTCCTGCTTGAGCTTCATCCAGACGTAAGACCGCACGCCAGCCTTGTACGCTGCATCCTGTCCATCCAGTGTCTTGATCATCAGACCTTCGCAGCCAGCGCTCACCGCTTCTTGTAGAAATCCTCGTACCGACAGAGCCTCACTGTCGTCGTCTTCGTCTTCCACAGCTAGGCTCTCATCGCTCAGTGTGAAATCCTGGCTCTTGACAAACTCGAGGTATCCTGGGTCCTCGACAAGATGGCGCCTCAAGAGCTCACGTCGTTCTCGCAGTGGACGGTTAATGAGCTTCTCGCCATTGAGGTGCAGCAGATCAAAGACAAAGAGACAGAAGTCCGTCGTCGTCTTGGTCTGCAGCACCTGGAATGGCAGGAAGTTGCCCGTCGCGCGGTCCACTGCGACCACTTCGCCCTCGACGATGAGCTCTCTAGTTGTATACTCGTGGTCCTCATGAAAGCTCAGCTGGCGCTGCAGTATCGTGAGCAGCGAGCCGTATTTCTCCGTATTGTCCTCCATGTTGCGGCTGAAGATCTGTCCAACCACAGCGTTCTGAGCGGGCTCGGAGGACGGCAATGACAGGTGGATCTGGACGCGAGCGCCGTCATACTTGTACTCACAGGTCGCTGCTTTACCCGACGTCTTCCGAATGCGCGTGAGTACACTGGCGACGCTGGACACTGGGTTTGCGGCCATGGTGAGCACTGGGACCCCCACGGTCGGTGCTGCGTGGCCGTCGAGCCACGCGACTTTGTTCACCAAGTCTGGTTCGTGCAGCGTCTCAAAGAGCAGACGCGCGAGCGCTGCGTATTCAGGCCGCTGGGCATATGCCCTGGTGACAGTGTTGACCCAGGCTTTGAGTGGTTGTGTCACTGCTGCTGCTGGTGCATCGCCGTCATCTGGTTGGCGTGGCGATGGTGAGGCGCTGGCGGTCGCTAGAGCCGCGAGAATGGACTTCTCGCCCATTCCAATGCGAAGACTCTGGTGCTGTGTATAGGAAACAGTCAAGTTGTCAGTCAGGAAATCTATATGGCCCGCTTATCATAAACAGCAAGGTTCTTACAGCCAGCATCCGGACTAGAAAAACCATTTCGTCTGCAGACCTGCGCAAGAACGAGAATACGTGAGCTATGTGTGAGCTTTCAACACTCAACCACCAGCGGCCACAGTCAAATTATCACACAATATGGTCTCGTACCGACATTGCTTAAGCAGTTGCACCGCACGCTGCTGCTTGCGAACCACAGCCCCATTGCCTTCCTCGCTGGCGAGTCGAAGGAGTTCCTGGTGCACGAACGAAGTTGTCAGGAGAGCCGAATCGTCTTCTGCTTGTGGTGGAATCACGATGCGGCCGCTGCTGATGAGCGACTGCACTGCAGTCCCGAAGTCCGAGAACTTGGTCATGTCGAGCGTGGTACTTTCAGCAGCACCAGTCGTTATGAGCTGCTCGACCACTGGTGCAAACGAACGCGTCCCAAAGCGCAACTCGACGCCTTCGTGTGGCGGCGCTAGCTACAAATTCAATCGTTAGCATCAAGCAAATTGCACTGCATGCGGCCAGCAGTCGAAATAACCAGAGTGCTACAGGAGCGGAGGTCGTACCTGCGAGGCTGTGAGGTACAACGCGGACGCGAGTTCAGCTGACGATGACGACCGATCCATCATATCGCGAAAGCACGTGGCAAGCAAACGCACACTCGTGTCCCGCGACTGTTTGACTTGCTAAACAACAGAGCCGTCATGTGTGTCAGCCATCCAGCCGCCGGCAAATACGCAATGAGATGCAAGCTCGTGTCGTCGTACCTCGATCGCTGCGAAGGTCTGCGCCAGCTTGCGGAATGGAAAGCCAACACGCTCGCTATGGCCTGCAGTAGCGCTGCAATGCCTTGCGAACGGCAGTAGCTGCTGCTTGTGTGTGTGGCTCGTGTTGCGGTGGACGAGAGCGCGCATTGGCCGCCGCTGCTCGCGCGCGAGGAACCAGCGACGCAGCATATCGATTGATTTCGATCGATTTGATTGATTGCCAATAAAAAGAGTGACATTCTCGCCAAAAAGTGACAGTGTCACTATTTCGGAACGACGGTGAGCTGAAGCCGTGCGCTCAACTGCGTCGTGATTTCTACGAATCACCATAGCAGATCGCTATGTGTTGTATCGCCATCACTTTAACTGTCGCAATTTGTTCCTTCAAAACACCTCTGGGCCTTTTCACGACCTGCAAAACAGTTGTATTCACAGCTTTCATCTCTCCACTCTATGACGTCCTCGCATCTCCAACTCATCTGCGGTCCTTGACTTTGTAGATGCGCACAATCCACTGCTCCGAAGTGAACACTTGCTCAAAATGCTCGAGCGAGATCGCGCTCGCGACTTTCGTCCCGCGATTCCGGTCCAAGCCCTCGGTCACCTCGCTCGCGTCGCCAGTGTCGAGCTGCGCAAAGTCTGCAAAGCTGAATTTGTACAGCAGACTCGACGTCATCGCAGAGGTGGAGTTCTCGTGGAACGCGTATTTCCCGTTGACTTGGAACTCGGACTCGATGGTCGTCTCTGGGAAGACTCCTTCGGTGATCTTGATAATCCACGGCAACTTGTCGAGGTCATCGCCGCTCATGCCGCTTTTTCCCCCAAACACGATCAGAATGTAGTCGACCCCGAGACTCTGCAGGATTGGCAAAGCCTCATCTTCCGTCGAGGTGAGTACTCGCCCCACTGTCGCAATGTGCGTGTTGTTCCACGTGTTGTTGTCGACAATTACTGTGCGGTTCGCGAGCGAGGTGATCTGGTATCCGTAGTCCCACCAGCCGAGGATCTTCGACTCTTCGGGGGTGTTTTGACGCAGCCACATGTACGCTTCTCTGTAGTCGTCGTACGCAGTCTTCTCACCTGACGTCATGTTCCAGCGCTCGTACACCAACGAGGTTGATGAATACGCTTTTCTGGAAATCGTGGCAGACTGGCGGACGTGAATGACCAGCAGCAGCTAAACTCAACAGACACAGTTGACAACCCAATCAGTTTGAGAAATGCAAAGGTTTCATCGCAACAGGGACACTTACGCAAATTGCGATGAGAAGCATTCCGATCGCATTCGGAACTTCGTTCGGACGCAACCCTGTCTTCATGCCCTTTGGAGGAGAGACGAAGCGCAGCTTGACGCTGATTGCCTTGAGAGTGTCACCCGTGTACTCTTCGTCTTGCTTTGCCTGTGCAGCAGCACTGGCATTTGTGCTCGGAGCCGAATCGTCAGCAGCATTCGCACGCGTCATCGACGCCACTCGGTCTAAGAATGTGGAGATCCCCACAGCGGACAAGAAGCACGAAGCTGGCGCCAGCGTGAGAAGAAGACGCACCATGACTCCGGAGAAGTACGTGGCGAAGACGCCGTAGACGATCATGAACACGAATCCGGAACTCAGATTCTGGAACGAGTAGTACATGCCCAGTGGAGAGAAGAGCATCGCTGGTCCCAGCGCCATGTAGAAGCCGGACCAATTTGTTGGCTGGTGCTCGCCAACCGACGCGACGATCGGGATGTACTTGGACGCGTACGTTGGAATCAGAAGCGTCAAGCTTCTTCCACTCCATTGCAGCTTTCCAAGTGCGAGCGCGGAGATCAAAATCGTGCCGACGAGCCCAGCTACAGCGACAAGGAACACTTTGAACAGCTTTGCAAACTGGTCAGCCGATAGCTGAGTCTGGAGCCATTTCATCAACGCCACCGCTGCAATCATCAAACGAGACCAAATGGTTAATTTCCTTTCGAGAAGCCAATGTACATAAGCAAAACATAGCAGATGTACCTTGTAGCAGCGCAAACATTCCGTGCGACGCAGCGCTTTCTCCCTTCAGAACAGCGTTGAAGCCGACAAACGGCACTTGCATGGACAGCAGGATCGCCAGCGGGTAGAACGTCGAATACGCAATGTAAACGCGCGATGAGTACCTTCCAGAGAGCACCAGCATCAGCACGTGGATCGGGATCACGTTGATGATGAACACGTAGCCTCCCCAGGAGACCACCATTCCGAAATACGACAGCGCCGTGATCGCAGCCCACAGCATGGAGCCCGTGTGCACCGTCTTGACCCACAAGTAGAACGTGATCGTGAGCAGGAAGATCGCGACGGCCTCGTTGTCAAAGGAGCCTGCGGCCGAGCGAGACATGTACGCCGGGGACACCGCGAGCAGCATGGAAGCGAGCAACGCAGTGGTCGTCTTGCCTGTCACCTCTTTCGTCAACAGGAACAGCGCCAGCGACGAAAATGCAGCAAACAGCGGCGCGATGAAAACGCACACGTGACGAATCTCAACAGGAATACCGATGAACTCCATGAACCAGTAGATGAGCGCAGCGACCGCCATGAGACCAGGATACACGGTCGTGCCCACGATGCGGCCGAGCGGGTACCACGCGCGGTCGTCGAACCAGTTGAGCAGCTCCATCACACCGTTCTGCGCGAGGAACTTGGTCACGCGGAAGTTAAAGTGAGGATCAAACTCATGGATCACCTGTTACATAGCAGCAGTCAGGCATAGAAACGTTAGTGGGCTGGAGAAGCACGTGACGACACGCAATGGCGTTGTGATGTCATTCCAGCAAGAGCGACGTACACTTCCCCACCGCACGACCGAGAACAACCGAATGCAGATGCTGATGATGCAGATCGCCAGCAATGTGACGGCCGTCGCTGTGCCCGAGATCTCTCGCGCTTTGCCCATTTCCGCGTGCGTCTCGCTGCCGCGGTCCTGCTCCACGGACGACGGTGTCTTTGAAGAAGAGGGTGCCATTTTCAATTTCATGGCAAATCTCGCTTTTGTGATTTTCTAGCAACATTCAAGCGACCTTCGCGTCACCTCGAAAGCGGGCTTGGCAGAGTTGAAGTTGCACTTGCAATCACTCTCATTGCGGAATCCGCGCTCAAGTGCACAAGGAAGAGAGAGATCGAAGAGAACCAGGCGACGTGATGGCGACAGAAGCGCTCGAGCAGACGCTGCTGCAGGTTTGTTGCATTCTTGAGATACTTGGAATCATTGGCTCGCATGTTGTGCGGAAACTGACATTGCTGCTTTCAAGCTGACAGAGATCACCAGTGTCTTTCTCGCCAAGCACCGGTATGTTGGTCAGCGCTCATCTGCGATGAATCGAATGCGGTGATGTAATGAGCTGATGATGATCGTGCTCATTTCAGTGCGTTGGAAGAGGAAGCACTTGCAATTCAAGAAGAAATGGAAGACCTGGATCGTCAGCAAGAAAAGGTAGGTTTCATTACGTGAACACAGTGCAATCAAACCGTAGCTGACCGCTGTTCTGGCCCGTTTGTGATTTGCGTGTGTTGCTGCTGTCAGAGATCGCAACGCATAGTGGCTCGGTTGCGTCAAGCAAGTGCGAACATTCTGGCATTCACGGACGACAACAGCCAAGAACAGCGACACCAGGACGACGACATCGACGATGACTAAAGGCCATCGTCGCTCCCTTCACATGCGTTAGCACGAAGACAACAAGCAAATAAAAGCGTCAAAGAGTGTGGTGCTTTCTTTCGTGTCTAGTCTAACGAAGAATGCCTCCATTTTCTGTATTTGTTTGCTCGAACGCGACGATTGTGGGCACCTCGGTCACCATAGCGGTGCGTCCAAAGAGTGCTCGCTATTTCAACAACATTCACCCTACAGCGTACAAAGTGTTTGTCTCTTGACGCCTCTTAGCCCATCGACTGACGATCTTCGGGGCTCTCTTTACTCCTTAAGGGAGTCCAGATCTTCCGAGTCCTGTAAATAGAGACTCTTGTCCATCACGGCAGCAGCAGCGTCCACCGAGGAAGCCACCGCAGGCTTCTCTTCCTCTTCGTCGTCGTCATCATCGCCACTCTCGTCGTCATCATCGCCACTCTCGTCGCCATCATCGTAACCGTTCTCCTCACCGTCAGAGTCCGACTCGTCATCGTGCTCCTCGTCAGGGTCGTGCTGCGAGTACTTGTCCTCGTCGGCATCCGCGTCATCACGGAACAACGTTGGGTCGAACGTGAACAGCGCACGACCACTCACTGCAGAACAAACAAGACAACACCATCAGTACAAGCATCAGTCCACAAACAAATACGCCCCACACAACACGACACGTACTGATTCCGCGGCCAGCGCCCTTCTTCATCTCCTCCTTTCGTCGCTTCTCCTCTTCGACCTTCTTGCGCGCGATCTTATCCGCCTTCCACTTGGCGAGCGTCTCGGCTGTCACGGGGGTTCCGCCGGTCGGACCGAGCTTCGCGCGCTGCTGCTCAATGATCTCCTCGATCGAGACCTCCTCGACCTTCCTGCTCTTCTCCGCCTCGCGCTCTGCTCGCGTCTTGAACACGTACCCAGGCGGCAGCGCGTGACGGTACTTGCAGATCGTGCCGCCGTTCGGACAGACCCAGAACCAGCCGTAGAGCGAGCGCTCGATCGCGTCCAAAAAGTGCTTGCACACGATGTCCGTCTGCTTCGCGGCCTTTTCGCCGTGCTTCTCCGCCACGACGCTCTCGAGCTTGCTGAGGTCCCATGTCTCCATTTTGTCTGGTTGATTGATACAACAAATACTCTATGAGTGAGCTAATCATGATGGCATCACGCATAACGCAACTAACAGTGGTGGTACCTGTCTCCTTTTCGTCGTCACGCGCATCCGAGTACAAGTTGATCTTGGCCGCCTTCTTCTCGATGTTCAGGTCGTGCGAGTACTTGCAGCGGCTTCCCTATAATGCGAATACAACATGAGTGTTAGCAGTCCGCTCTTCAATCGCACAGCACAACCCACGTCACGTGCTTCTTACCTTGGTACACACGCCAGCCTTGTGGAAGGCACACAGGATGGACTTTGGGTCAACGCCAGGCGCAAGCTGTTCATTCGCACAGTCATCAATAGCACCGCATATTGTTAGATCAACCCAACCATACAGTTCAATCCAACCACACGTGATATTCTAGAACATGCAGCCGAACACAACGTACCTTTGGCTGCGTGATCGACGCCGCGAAGAGCGCCTTGAGCGGATCGGCCTCAGCCTTGGCCTTCTTCAGGCTCAGCGCCTGCTCCTTTAGGCGGTCGGCGCGCGTGTTGCCGCCCTTGACCTGCTTGGTCACTTCCTGGATGAACCTTTGCACATTCTTGCTCTTATTCTTGTTTTTGAGGCCGAAGGTCTTGTCCTCCACAAGCTTCTCCTTCTTCTTCTCTACGTTCTTCTTCGACGGGCCGGCGGCTTTCTTCGGCGGCATGCTGGCTGGTTGCTGCTTGTGTTGATCGGCTGCCGCTACTGCTCACGCTGCACTCGTAGCTCTTCGTTCACTCTGTCACTGCTTTTCGTGTGAAAATGTTGGGCGATTGTCGTTGGCAGGCGTGCTTTTTGTGGTGCGGAACCAAAATTACCCCATCTGCCCAAACTAAAGGTGATACTTTTGTGGTATGATACCAAAATAACATATCGTCCAAAAAATCCTAAACTAAGCTGCTCCCAATGCATAATATCCCAATCTGAGAAAGAACTCGCAAAACCACAGCCCAAATTAAGGGTATTGTTTCGGTACGGTGAACTAAATGCCGAATAACCCAATTTAACAGCTTACCCATTTGGCCATTTTCAACGCGGATAGTTCAAAATCAAAATAAGAATTCTGGAATTTGGTACCGGTTTGGCTGTGTCATTTTGGGTGCTACGCGAGCACGGCCTAAATTGTATATTTCCTCGTAAACAGCTGATATTACCCTAAACAAAAGTAGTTTGTTCACGGTATTCTTTTTTACGGTGTAATTGCAGTCAATATATATCATAATTAATCGAAATGTGTTCATCAAATTCGTAAATTTCAGTTTACAACATGCAAGCGACCAGCACCTCGTTCATGAGACCAACATTTGGTCTCATTAACAGGCACATATCACTCGCGCAATATTAATTAATTGGCGTTTGAACTGGCCAGACGTGACACCACTACACCCTATCCATGTTGGATGTTGTTATAGGAATCGTGCTTGCTTTATTATACGCGATCTCTCTCCCACCTTCGTCACTTCTCTCTATCATGACACAGTCAGTCAGTCCAATGCACCATCACGCTGCTCACTTCGGCGTGAGCACGAGGTCGTACTTGGGGACGCGCGGCGAGCCGACAAAGCCGCCGGCCTCGACACTCGCGCCCTGTTCGCTTTTGAGGGCGTCCGCGGCGTCCTGCTGGCCGTCGTAGTAGTACTTCATGCAGAGCAGCGTGAGGCCGCCGACGAGCTCGAGCGAGCACGGCACGTAGATCGGGTAGAGCCCCTCGCCGAAGCCGTAGATGAGGATCATGATAAGGCCGATCACGTAGAGCAGCTGGAAGTTGCGACTGATGTCGCGCGCGCTCTTGGTCGTGAACACCTTGTAGATCTGCGGCACGAGCGACGCCGAAATCACGAACGACCCCAGGAGCCCCAGGATGTTGTAGAACTCGCCCATTGTATCGTGCCTGGCGTTCAGCGCTTGTGCTTCTTGGCGGTCGAATGGCGAATGGCAAATGGCTCAGCCAGGCGTGGTCCACATCACTCACCATTCTGCAGCGTGGATATTTTTCGATACAAAAGAAGTGATTAGATTCTAATAAAGACCCTCCACAACATGTCGCAGTTTTTTGCGATAAGTCGCCATTATTCAATGATGAGTTAGCGAGATGCCTAATGCCCAGGCTACCTTAAACTCGGGATTTCCCCGATCTCCCGTATTCAAGTCTGTTACGGGAAAAAATAAAGTTTGTAAATAGGAGGTTCTTGGGGGCATACAAAAGCCAATATAAATTCGAATTTGTCCCATGTGCTACAGGCACAGGCAATTTACGGACATGCTCCAGCTTCAATGGCGCCTATATAAAACAGTTTTAGTATCGGGTTCTTTAAGGAAAAATCTTGTTTGAAAATGGGATTTTGTGGAATTTCGGTGTTAAATCCCGTGTTTAAGGCGGCATTATTAATGCCTGATGGCACCAGCTCCATCTTCCTACCGGTCGACGTACTGGACCGAGCGGTCCCAGAGCTCCTTCGCAAGCACAGGGTCCTTGCTCTGCTCGGACGTGTGGAAGAGGTGGTCGACGGAGAAGTACGAGCCGCTGTCCCACGGCAGGTCGCAGTCGCTCGCGAGGCGCGCGAGGAACTCGCCCGAGCGCTCAGGCGTGCTCAGCGCCATCGTTCCCGGTCGCCAGTACACGTACGTCTTGATGAGCGTCTTGACGACGAGCCAGCCAATGGACGAGTGGTTCCGGAAGAGCCCCGTGTCTGGGACAAATCCGGGCGAGTACATGTACACGCGCATGGCGTCGCCGTAGCGCCGCTGAAACTCGTATCCGAAAAACAAATTGCAGAGCTTGCTTGTCGCGTACGCGTGCTTGGGCGTCCAGCTGGCGTCCCCAAAGGCCACGCGGTCCCAGTTCCTCACGTCGGGCTTCGCTGAGCTGCCTTTACTGTCCACATCATGCAGCGCTGAGGACACGACCACGATACGCGCTTTGTCGCCATCGCCGGCCATGAACATGCCGCTGTGCATGAGCGACGTTGCGAGCAGGAAATGGCCCAGGTGATTCGTCGCGAACGTGGTTTCGAAGCCGTCAACACTCTTCGCCTGCGGTGGGGACTCGACGCCGGCGTTGCACACGAGCGCAAAGAGCTTGCGCTTTTTGACGATGAGCCAGTTGACGAGCTCACGCACGGACGCGAGGCTCGAGAGGTCCGTGGCGTGGCCTTCGACGCGTGACGACGCGCAGCACTCGCTCGTGAGCAGCGCGACAGCGGACTCGAGGCGTGAGGCATCACGACCCACGGCGACCACGAGTGTGTGTGGTTGTGCGACGAGCGTGCGGCAGCTCTCGAGCCCGACGCCCGATGTCGCGCCGGTCACCACCACGACCTGCAGATATTCTTCTTCTTCTTCGGCCATAAATCGTATTTTGCTTTTTGGTCTCTTTTTTTTCACTTGAAAAAATAAATCTGACACTTCCGCATATTATAGACAACAAACACCGTTTTTGTTTTTTGTCTATAAATACGCAATCTTCTGATATTTTCTGAGATCTATCTGATACTCTGAGTCACGTCAGACTCACGTCTTGACGTGAAAATTGGTCGGCTGTTTTGGTCGGTCGGATCATAATCATTTTGATATTTTAACACATTGTCGATATATATCTCGTAATCTTTGTCAATTTGTCAAAATTCCATACAGGCAGTTTCGGTCTTCAGAATTATTATTATTGGCGTGGAACAAAAACGCAAACATGGAGCCAACACGTTGGTGACGCCGCTAATGCGTGAGTTGGACAGCAGCGTCTGGCTGTGGATTGCGACTGTGAACGATGGACGTAATGATGAACATGACGACGGAGGACGTGCGCGTTCTGCGCGAGCAGTTCGCGGGCAAACTGAGCCTCGAGCAGTTCGTCGTGCTGCTCAAGAAGACGCTGCACGACCGCATCCACTCCGAGGTACACACATCACTATGCATACATATCCCACCAGCTCACAAACTAACTAACACCCTAATGATTTCTGTATGGCTTGCTGTTGTATGAACGTAGCTGGACTTTGTGGTCGGCGTCGTCGAGCTCTTCCACACGATCGACGTGAACGGCGACGAGTTCCTTGACTGGGACGAGTTCGCCGGCTACATGATGGACGCGGGCCAGGCCAAGGCGGATTTTTACTTTGACGACCTGCTGCAGCACACCAAGAGCTACCAGCACCTGCCACTCGTTCTGCGAGACGACAAGACGCCGTTGAACAACGTGCGCACGCACATCCAGCAGCTGCTGCACTTGCGCGAGCAGCACGCGATTGCGTACTTTGAGTACGACTCGGACGTCGTGTACCTCTACGGTCTGCACTTTGACCGCAACGACGCGCCGCGCCACCTGTCCACTATGCGGCTGCACACAGCGTTCCAGGAACACACCGTGCTCTGTATGGAGTATATCGCCAGCAAGAAGCTCCTGGCCGTCTCGTCCATGCTGCACATGGGGTACTTAAGTATCTGGAGTATTGCCGATCTGCATAGCCCCGCGATGATGCACCGCGTCGAGTCCCATTCGCCCCATGAGCTGCTCACATGGGTACCCGGGCTCCAGTGTCTACTCACCTCGGCGGTCGTGTTCCCAGCCATCAGTTCCAAGAAGAAAATGACTGGTCCTAGTGGTGGGTACCGCCCGAATGCGAGTACCCAGGTGCCCACAAAGCTCAACCAATTGCTGCGCTGGGATCTGGCCGGTGGTGGCAAGACGCTCATACCCACTGAACTTGTCTTGCGCGAGCGGCTCAAGGGTGTCAGCTCAATCGCCACGTTCAAGTGCATCAACCGGACGCACATCGCCATCGGCTGCGAGGACGGCGTGATCACCGTCATCGATGCAGGTACCAAAAGTATCAAGGATTTTATACCTTGATATCTTGATACTTAAGTGGTGGTTTGATACTGATACTCACTTCTTTTGATACTGATACTTAGAAAGCTTGGAGACCGTGAGCTCCTTTGACGCGCATGGCAATGGCGTCAAGCTGCTGCGGTTCTCGTGCCAGTTCGAGTGCCTGGCCAGCGTGGGCTTCCACTCGTACTCGGATGAGACGACGCTGCACATCTCGATCTGGAAGAAGCGCGGCGCAGCGGGCCTGTTGGCCTTTGAGACTTCGCTCAGGCACCATGAGGCTCCCGTGGAGCTCGTCAAGTTTGTAGACTCGAAGCGGCAGCTCATTAGTCTAGACACGAGCGGGACCTTCAAGGTGTACTCAAGCGTGCTACTCACGCCCACGTCCGAGCCCTGGGAGTGTCTCCAGAGCTTCCAGGCCGCAGCAGCAGCGTCACCACCAATGTCAACTCTGTCGAATCGGATCTTCTCGTGCTTCGTGGTGCCTGAGACCGCGGACTCGGACGCCGTGCTTGTGACCGCAGGCCGCCGTGTGACATTCTACGACTTGTGTGAGGTGAAAGAGCGCGAAGAAGTGTTCCTCGCGCACTACTGCCACTCGCTCAACCTGCTCGTGGGCGTGACGATCTCCAAGCTGCTCTTCTGGAAGGCGGACACAGGCAAGCTCTGGAAGACCTTCGAGTACGCGGCGATCCTCACGACATCCAACTCAGCCACAGGCGCCGACCCCACCGCCAGCAATAACAAAAACATTGGTGGTGACCTGGAGACCACGCCACGTACGATCACAGCCGTGTGTATGGACGACCGCGAGCGGAAAGTGATCCTGGGCGACGATGCGGGCAGCTTAAAGGTGATCAATGCGGTCAATGGGAACGTGATGAAGGAGCTCGACCCACACTCGCAGGCAATCGCGAGCATCTGCTACGTGCTCCACGGCAAGCGCGTCATCTCAATCTCGATCGACTCGAGTCTCCACATCTACGACGAGAACAATCCACTGGGGTTCTACGTGTCCTTTGGTCCTGGAAGCCATGCGCAGTCCGTGTTGCTCCAGTCGCTGCGATTTCTACCGGAGACCTCGGTGCCAGTGGTTCACCACGAGCACCATCAGTATCACCAGCCCAGCCAGCCTCACCATCGCCGTCGTACGCACAAGAGATACCTTCAGAGCGAGCCAGAACTGGACGAGTCGACCAGCACCAACTACACGATGCACTTTGGCACCCAGCCCGAGAAATTCGAGATTGTCAAGAGCGTGGGCAACCAGGAGCTCAACAGAGTTGCTGTGCTCGTCCTGGGCTCACGAGGGGAGAGCTTCATCCAGGTCTGGAGCTTCGACATGAGCCACACGCAGGGCACGTGTGTGGCCCCACGCCTTGACGAGGAGCTCACGTGTCTGAATTTCTTTGGCTCGTCTGCTGACATTGTCGGCGGCACAGCGTCCGGAAAGGTGCTCCTCTGGCGGGTTTCAAAGGACGACCCGGGATATCAGTACGTAACTGGTATACAAGCCTTCGGAGGTCTGGTGTGTATAACGGTGTTTAACTCTGTTGAACTACCTCCTCTTGTCTTGTAGCTGCCATATGGAACTCCAGTGTCTGGCGGAAACGGTCGAGTCTCGTGGTCCTGGCGAGCCCAGGTCCCCGTCAGTACAGCACGTCTTCACAGTCTTCCACGCTGAACTGCCCGTCACAAAACCTACAGACTCAGCTCAGCCAATGACAGAGACCGCTCGAGACGAAGACGACTTGGAGGAAGCTTCTGATACGTTCCCACTGACGAATGTACCAACAGAGACTCGCAATCACAGCCACGACCAGCAGGTGCTGGTCCGGAAAGATCACAGTCTCGAAGAGCGCATCGCACGAGAGGCCGACGAGGGCATGTACGTGTTTGCTGGTGATGACCAGGGCTTCGTCACCGCCTGGTTCGTGCGTCGCCCGTCCACCCATCTCGACAGTGGCAGTACGAATCAGAGTCTGAACGCCCACGCGTCAGTGCTACCGACCGATTCCAAAACGTTGGACACTGGTAACACAGCGAGTGCCACGGGGACAACGTTCCAGCACAAAGAGATGGTGCTCGGCTACGACGCCATCGCGGGGCTCTACAAGCGCGCCTTCGACCAGGATCGCTCTCAAAGGCCCGCCACCAGCAGTTCTTATAAGCATCCTCTTAAAACCGGAGACGTGACCCCCGCTCGCAGTCTGCAGCACAAGGACCCCAGCACCACCACCACCAATAGCATCCAGGTCCCGCCTCGTGCTCGCTGGAAAGCCCACAATGGCCCAATCCTGTGTCTCAACCACGCAATTGACCCACACGTGGTGCTGAGCTCCTCCGTTCGAGGCCGCATCAAGGTCTGGAGCTTTCGAGGTGAGCTATTGGGCATCCTCGACGACTTTGCCTCGCGCCGCAAGCCCGTGCTTGAGCGTTGGCGGTTCCCATTGGACATGGGCGAGCGAAGGCGTCGCAGTGAACTGGACGCTCAGCAGTTTCTCGAAAAGTCCAAAGGTTTGTTCCGTAGAGGCAAGCAGGTCTGCATGTCGGTCATGCAGGAGCGGCTCTCGCTCACGCACGAAGAGCTCACGTTCGACTACACGACCGAGAAGCGCACCCGCGAGCGCCACCGCCACCGCCACTCGCGCCTGGCGATCCGGACCTCGGACGTCGGCCGCGCGATCCGCAAGTTCATCCTCGCCCAGGCCGCGATCCCAGAGACGAGTACCAAGCCAGCAGCAGTAACCTCAACTAGCGCACCATTTTCAGCAGCACCACGCAAACGAGAGGATGAGAACCGAGACAGCCACTCACTGCGTACGTACGTTGTCCGCACAAAGCTCAGCTATGTGGGTATGTTGGAAATTGGTTTCACTGATCCACCAAGCTTTAACCCTGTTGTCATTTCATTTAGAGGTCGTGCTAAAGGAGATCGACCAGCTCCATCTCCAGACCTCCGCTCGGGGCTCAGCTGGGGTTCGCTCTACTGGTGGAGGAAAGATCAAAGGCGACAAGGACCCAGATTCGCGTCGAAAGTACCCACGGGTAACCCTCGCAGACGTGCTCCCGCTTCGGCCGCGGACGTCCAACGCCGTCCACTGCGAATTGCCACCGCAACAATTTCAGAAATTGGTGCCAGCGCTGGATTTCAGAAAACCAAAGTTGAACGGTGGCCTGAGCCTGCCTCTGACGCGCAGGAAGGAGATCTTCATCACGTCCGCGTCGCCAGCCAATACCAATGCGGTTGCGGACAAGGGCTTCGCGTCCTATGCGCTGCAGGTCGCGCGCTCCGAGGCTCACCTGACGCTGCACGACCTCCGCGACGAGGCCCAGGCTTTGGCTCCAGACTCCAACCAGGACATCGCGACCAAAGTAGCCGAGACTAAGAAGAAGACGAGGACTGAGAAGGACGACCCAGTGCTCAAGTACCACGTCAAGCTCGCGCATTCGTGGAAGCAGTACCAAGTGAAGTGAGACCAAAAGATCGACTGGTAAGTTACATTTACTTTTGAAGTGTGTTTATGACTATGCTATGTTATGCTATAGGGGGGGGAGGGGATGGTCGAGCCTGACGCTGTTTCTTGGTCCGTGGACAGCAGCTTCATATTTCGGCCCTCGACTGGTTGGCTGGCTGGCTGCTGCTTGACTGGACCTGGCGGCACTTGGACGACTGAATGGTTGGCTCACAGAGATCGATAGACTGATTGACTGACTGGCTGACTGGCTGACTGGCTGACGTGGACACTCACCAACGCGCTCACCGCATGTGCTTCATGACCGCGCGCAGGCCGTACATGAGCCCCGCCTGCTTCCTGGCCTCGGCGACGATGAGCGTCACGTGGGCCTTCTCCGAGGCGCTGAGCGTGTGATCAAAGTGCTCAAAGTCCTCCTTGCGCACCTTCCAGGGCGTGCAGGCCACCTTCTTGATGAAGATCTTGGTCGGCCGGTTCAAGTAGACGTTCACCTGGCGGTAGTCGTAGTCGTCGTGGCAAATGCCAAAGATGCGGTGCACGTAGAACCAGACGGCGTCCCGGTACGGCGTCGTGTCGATACACTCCTCCTTCTCGGTGCCATAGAAATCGTACGTGAGCTTGCACGTCAGGTTGAAGAGGTCCTCCAAGATGTGGCCGGCTTCGCCCGGGAAATACCGCTTGACCAGCGAGAAGCAGTGCTCATCCCAGCTGAAATCCTCCGTGTGCAGCACGTTGTACTCGTCCGAGCGCACGTCAAAGTCCGCGTACCGGATGACCGAGCCGCCGCAGAACCGCCAGAGCGAGTCGCGCCGCCGGTGGCCCGCCGTGCTGCTGTTGCCGTGCAGACCGTAGTCAAGGCCGTCCTCCACGACGTCAAAGCCGCCGCCATCCGCGTCCTCTTCCTGCTCGGGGTCCTCGTCATTGTCGCCGTCATTGTCGCCATCAGCCACCGGTTGTTCGTTCTCTTCGTCGTCGTCATCCGCAGTCTCGCTGCCTTCCTGGCCGTTGTTCTTCAGACGCTTCAGCAGAATCGTTTCGTCACGCTCGATCGTCGCCAGGTCCTGCTCGTTCAGACTGCCACAGCTGCTCTCCGTATCCAGCTGATGATGCCTCGCCGCGTCATCGTCGCCTTTCGAGCCCATACCGTAGGGAAACCGCGACGCGTCGAGAGTGCCCTCGAGCTCCGTCATGGCGTAGCCGTACTCGCTAAAGACCGACAGATCTTCTTCTTCGACGCAGCCGAGGCCCAGCGCGATGCTGCACATCGAGTGGTGCTTGCACAGCACGATGATCGCGTGCACAAGCTCCGAGACCGACCACGAGTCCTCCTGGTCCGACGCGAGCAGGTCCGCAATGTGGTCTTCCGTGAGCAGCCACGGCTGGTGCGCCAGCAGCGAGCTCACCTCGTGCAGCCGGAAGAGCTTGGGCGCGACGTAGTCCAGGCCTTTGATCCACTCCGAGTCGCCGCCGTTCACGAGGAAGTAGTACTGCGACGTGTCCGCGAGGTAGTGGCAGCGCAGCTCGGACGCGGCCATGCCGCCAATGTAGTTGCGCCAGTCAAGCGGCAGCGGCCCGTCGCGCAGCATGATCGACGACACGCTGTCTTCAAAGAGCGATAGGTAGCTCCTATGCCACGCGAGCAGCTGCACAAAGTGCGTCACGCGGCCCGTGAGGAAGAACGCGCGTCGAAAGAGCGCGCTGAGCTCGTCGTCGGCGTTGTTTTCGACATCTTCGACGTCCGCGTTGTCGATAAAGTACGACACGCGGTGGTGACTCGCGCGCAGCGTGCTGTACTCGGGGAACTTGGCCTCGACCTCGTCGACGAGCTGTGCGAATGCCTCGCGCATGTTGGCGAACGGTGCCTCACGTGCCAGCCGCACGACAGTCGGGTAGTAGCTGCTGATGGACTTCTCGCCGTGCTCGACGTCGTTCTCGACCATCTCGCGCACTTCCTGCGCGATGAGGCCCACCATCGTCTTCTGCACCGCCGGGTCCGACACGACCACGCGCCGGAAGAACGCGTCGCGCTGGGCGCCCACGCGGCGCACGAGCTCCTCGTGGTGCGTCGTGGCCGCCGAGAGCGGCAGCGACAGCGGCGACGATGTGTTCGATAGGCTCATGTGGATGGGTAAAGGGGCGACTGTCTCGGAATGGTGTGTGCGTCTAGCGGTGGAGATAGCGAATGCGTTTAATGGCTGCTGGTCGTAGAGGTGATGAAGATGAGGACGGACGCGCAGAGAGAGAGAGAGAGAGAGAGGAGCGATTAACGGTGCGATCGAATGGCTTCTACTTGTCGGTCTCGGCTCCAATTCGAAAATGAATAGCCATTTTGGGAAGCGCAACTTCCCAAAATGGCTGTTCATTATTATTGTCGCAAGCCGCCAGTTGGCGTAAATTGGCGTATGTTGTCGGCGTATGTACGTACTCTTGCAGACAGAATAAAAAAAAAAGGAACAATGGCCCGTCTTCCCTATCTGAATTGGTGTGAAAGAGCGAAATACATTTGTGTGATTGGTGGGAAATGGAAAGAGGTGTCCCAGATCGAAAGTGTAACGTTCGGTACTGTACTTCTTTCATTTTGCAGGAAAACCAGACTCGTCTGCTCTGCTCCATTTAACGTTAAAGGCGATTGGAGTGCGCGCAGCACTGACGAATGGCCACTTAGTTGAGGCAGCAGACTCAGAGAATACAGTGCAGAATCAAAGCTGCTTTACAATAAGCTCTTTTGGATCGTGTTTTTTTTTGCGCTGTTGTTCTTGTGGTCTTGCGAGAACTCTTGGTTCTTGCGAGTTTTGTGTTCGGTCCACCACTTTTTCTTGTGGGAATCGGATCCTTGGCTCATCACGGTATTTGATATTAGCTTAACACAGTGCTGAAATGTAATAATATAGTATGTTTTATAGTCACAAAATCAGTACGTATAGTCGAATAATTGGAGCTACGTGGCTCATACTGCGCTGAGACATATATTTCACAAACTGAGTTTAGTGTAAATGCCGGTCGTTTTTGCAATCTCATCATTGGATTCCCTCGTCCGCGCTCTCTTCCAATCACAGATAGCTATACAAAATGTGAGTTGCATCCCATTTCGGAAAAATGTCTGTTGTACCCGAACAATTTTGTGCTGGTTTGTATGTTCGGGACCTTTAAGGGTACGCACAGATTCGATGAAAATAATAAATTACCATAATTTATTAAATACGTTTTCACTCCGTATGAGACAAAAATCCTTTATAGTGGTACATATGGTCCGCGCTCGATTGAGCATGGAAAACATATACAAATGAAAGAAGAAACAGAGGGAGCGTAGCCGAAGCAGACAGGGGTGGGCAAGCCGCAAGGCGGCGCCCCTGAGCGAAGCAAACCCCCTGATCTGCGTAAGCAGGCCCAGTGACCGAAGCTTTCTGAACGGAGTCCACAACACGAACCAGATCTTAGTTTTATCTCCCCGAGACGCGCAGCGTCGAGTAATGTAAACTACTCGGACGAGACATATCTTTCAATTGTTGTGTTCGGGACCTCTTGGTGCTTCTTGTTGTGAAAAACACCACTGGAGGTACCGGACACCGTCCCGAACGAGGGATTGTTCGGTAACAAAAGCAATATCTTCATTTCGGCCATCAAAAGTGATGCTCACACAAGTTGGCATTCTCGCCGTTACGACTTGAGACCAAAAAGAAGAGGGACATGAAGCGAAACGCTCGGAAGCCATCTTTCATGAAAAACTGCGCTCGCAAAGAAGCACCTCTTGAGATCTTCGGAAACGTTTAAATGCTGACGTTATGATTTAAAAAATGGAGAGCAAAGACGCTGTAATTACGAATATATTCGCTCCTTTTTTTTTGGAAATGGGGTTTCTTGATTGGCTGATTTGTCTGAGAGTGGACACCATAGCGCCCATGCCCTATCCCATCCCGCACTTGACTTGACGTTCGTACACCTTTTCCCACTCAAGTGATACGAATCACCAATGAAATGAAGCAGCGTGCAATGAATTGTTTTGCGCATAAAAAGGCGGGCGTTTTTGAGATTTAATAATGGCTGCTACAGTGCACGTCAAAAAATTAAGGACAGCAAAAACAAATTGAATTATGTGGATTTTTTTCCGAGTTTTGTGTTTACGGACGAGCTTTTTTAGTATGTTAGAGAACGTCATTAGAACACTCTTGTGGTGAAATCGCAGCTCGATTTGACTTCTTAGAGCCACAGGAATGACAGATATAAATTTAT
>JAASFY010000191.1:0-33090 GCA_023334035.1 Globisporangium okanoganense | reverse complement strand
CGACATGCAATTCGCTTCTCTGCAGTCTGTGTGGATGTTGCCAATGCTTTGAGGTGCAACTCGGTGGTTACTTCAGGTTGCTGCGTCGCCATCTAAAAATAGTTTCAGTTTTGCCGAAATTATTGATTTAGTTTACGAGAGTCACTGTATTGAGTCACCTTTTGAGCAGATATTTGATTTGAGTCACTTTCTGTGATTTTCCCTAAAATTAAAGCACTGATGACCGATACAATCGATCGAGGAGTATCGTGTGTCGTGGGGCTGACTTGAGACAAAATACTTTTTCTTCAGAATTCAATTGGAAATTCCGGATTATGCATGGCCAGGATAAAACATGCACAAATAGAGTATACTTAGCCAAACTATTTTTTTCATATAAATTACGTTACGATTACGAGTTCGGTCAACATTCAGCAAACTACACAATATGTAACATATCAGATACTGTACTATAAATAAATTGCAAAGCGTCCTGTTTATGAACGTATATATTTGTAAAATATATAATCCGATACAAACATTAGGAAAGAAGCAATAAAAAACTCGTCAACTCCAACAGATTTTGTGAGCCACACGCTATTGTAAAATCTGTCTGAATTGACGAGATTTATTTAATATATATAATTCACGTCAACCCGCGACAGATTTTTGGGCAAAAACAACAAGGAAAATCTGTCACGGGTTGACGTGAATTTCTTCATCCTTACCGAGGGTTCCTCCGAAAATGTAATTCTCGTACGAGGCCAATAAAAGCAAAAACAGTTAATTGATCGAGACGAGACGAGACGAGACGAGACCAGCCCAAGAATGGTCGAAGCGAACCGGAAGCGCGGACGCTCGCACTCTCGCAGTCGCTCAGCAGAGAGAAAACGCAGCAGCACAGACGCCAGCACCAGTAGCGGCAGCCGTGATGACCGCCATCGCCACCATCACTCGCGCCGCTCCAGATCTCGTTCGGTGGCAAAGGATCCGCCGGCAGACGGCATCAACCGCGAAGAAGCCGAGCGCATTGCGCGCATTGCGCGTCTCGCAGAAGAGCGCGCGGAGAAGCGCGCGGCGGAGCGAAAGCTGGCAGCAGAGGTTGCTGCTAGAGGTACGGGCTCGACTACATCTGCTCGTGCGCCAGCAGCAACGGAGCCAGCTCCTGCGGCGAGGAAGCTGCCTGCAAAGATCGGACTGAGCAGCAGCGCAAAGAAAGAAGGGGGAGAGAGTGGAGGGAAAGTGGCGTTCCGGACGAAAGAGCAGCGCCAGAAAGATGCGCTCGAGCGTCTCGAGACGAAGCGCCAAGAGGTAACACAAATGCATGGTTGGCTTTATTGAAGCCGAGTGTTTAACCCTAGTTGCTATTATATGTGTCTGTCGATGTAGATGGAGCAACAGCGTAAGGAAACGGAGGAAGCGCGCCGCCAGTTCCAGCAGCGTCAGCGCAACGACCGTGGGGACAATCGTGACAGCCGTGGCAGTCGCCACAGCGGAGGCGGTGGCAGCGGAGGGCGTGAGTATGCGAGCAGCGGTCGTGATCAGTCGAGCGCACGTGCCAGTGGGGGATCTTCAGCTAGAGACCCCTCTTCATCATCGACTCAGCAACAGCAGCAACGTGTGGATCCTGTGGACGAGAAGGCGATCCAGGCCATCAAGGACCAGTACCTGGGCAAGAAGACGCAGAAGAAGAAGTTCGTCAAGGCCAGTGAAAAGACGTCCAAGACCTTCAAGTTTGACTGGGAGCCCACGGAGGACACGTCGACGGACATTAACCCACTGTACTCAAACCGCCTGGACGTGAACCTGCTCTACGGCCGCGGCTACCGTGCTGGCGTGGACATGCGTGAGCAGCGCAAGAACAATTCGTTTTTGAACGAGCTCTCACAGAAGCGTCAGAAGGAACACCGCGTAGCTGATGAGCAGAATGACGACCTCACGAAGGACCAGATGGCGGACCGCCAGCGAGAGCGCGAGCGCGCGATGCGCAGCATGCAGGACCGCGAGAAGGACCGCATGAAGGAGCTCGCGAGCCGCGAGGCGCAGACCATGGGCACGCACTGGTCAGAGAAGGCGCTTGATGAGATGCGCGAGCGCGACTGGCGCATCTTCCGCGAGGACTTTGACATCACGATCAAGGGCGGCAAGGCGCCGCACCCGCTGCGCAAGTGGGCCGAAGCCACAAGTCTCCCTGAAGCGGTGTTCACAGCGATCCACGAGCTGGGCTTTGAGCGCCCGTCGCCCATTCAGATGCAGTCGATCCCGATCGGTTTGGAGCGCCGTGATATCATTGGTATCGCTGAGACGGGTTCCGGTAAGACTGCGGCGTTCATGATCCCGATCATCGCGTACATCTACAGTCTCCCGCCCACGAACGTCAGTCGCACGGGCGAGCAGGGTCCGCTGGCTTTGGTGATGGCGCCGACACGTGAACTGGCGCTGCAGATCGAGCAAGAAGCGATCAAGCTCTGCAAGCACACGAGCGTGGGCATCCCTGAGAAAGAGCACGTGATCAAGACGCTCTCTGTGGTCGGTGGGCAGAGCATTGAGGACCAGGCATTCAAGCTCCGTGAAGGTGTGGATATCATCATTGGCACGCCCGGGCGTCTCATGGACTGTCTCGAAAACCACTACCTGGTGCTCAACCAATGCAACTACGTGGTGCTGGACGAAGCCGACCGCATGATCGACATGGGCTTTGAGCCGCAGGTCGTGGCTGTGCTGGAGAACATGGGGTCGCTGCTGAAATCCGAGAACGAGGAGGAGATGGAGCAGCAGATCTCGCTCGCGGTCGAGGGCAAGGACCACCGCTTCCGCGTCACGACGATGTTCAGCGCCACGATGCCGACCGAGGTCGAGCGCCTGGCCAAGACCTTTTTGCGCCACCCAGCGATCGTCAAGATTGGTGATGAGGACTCGAGCAAGAACAAGCGCATCGACCAGCGCGTGCTCTTCATGCGCGCCGCGAAGAAGAAGTCCAAGGTCGTGGAGGTGCTCGGCGGCATCCTGCGCGATCAGCCAAAGTCCCGCAAGGAGAAGGCTGCCGACGGCCCAAAGATCATCGTGTTCGTCAACATCAAGAAGGAATGCGACGTGGTTGCCAAGATGCTCTCGAATGAAGGCTTCCGCATCACGGTGCTGCATGGTGGCAAGTCGCAGGATCAGCGTGAGGAGAGTCTTAAGGGCTTCCGCGAGGGCTACTGCGACGTGCTGGTGGCCACAGATGTTGCTGGCCGTGGTCTCGACATCCCGGACGTCACGCACGTGATCAACTACGACCTGCCATCCAAGATCCAGAACTATTCGCACCGTATCGGGCGTACGGGTCGCGCCGGCAAGGAGGGTATCGCCATCTCGCTGCTCACGGACGAGGACGAGGACATCATGTTCGACCTGAAGCAGTACCTCGTGTCGACCAACATGCCCGTGCCGCAGGAGCTCGCGAGCCACCCGTCGGCCAAGGCCGCGCCAGGCGCCCGCGACGAGAAGGGCAATGTCATCGCCAGGTCCAAGCGCGACACGGTCATCTTTGCAAAGTAAGCTAGTGAGCCAGGGAGAGTGGGAAGGTCTGGGATACGAGAAAGCCTTGGATGATGACTGAGAGCAAATTCGTGCGCAATGTTTAGTCAAAAACTCAAAAAAAATATAGCAGTAGGTACCTTTTCTCAGCTGATTTCTATGGAGACGCCCAGGTGGTGCGAGTCGCTGTCGTAGTGGCGCACGTCCATCTGCGCCGACACGCGCGTCTTAAGGTGCTCGGACGTCCGCCACTCGTAAGCGCCGACGAGGATGCCGTCCGAGCCCAGCGAGCTCGCGACCGACTCGCGCGCGCTCAGCTCGAGCTTGGAGCGCAGGCGCATGGTCTTCTTGTCTTTCCGGCGGTCGTACACGAACTCTGTGCCCACGAGCAGCTCAGGCGTCACGACCTGCGTCAGATCCAGGCGCACCATCTTCGCGCGGTCGTTGCTGTTGGGGTCACGAGTATATATGAAGAGCTACGTGTTAGCTTTACGTCCACCAACCATTCTCAGCCAACAGATAATGGCAGGACGTACATTTGTAGCAGAGCCAGCACATCGTCGTGGGCGTACGTAGTTGCCACGTCGAGCCTGGAGAAGCGGCCCAGGCGATCGCTGTGGTCGAGACCGACGTCGTACGCACCGATCACGCCAAACGCCACGTCCTATAGAAACAACAGCACAGGATAAGTCACAGCTGAAGAATGACAGGCAACTCAATGAAGCGATAAATACATACCCCAAGACGCGCTCCGAGCGTCGCCTGTAGCGTCGGGCCGTTCACCGCGTCGATCTTCGCACCGGCAAAGAAGTTTGCATCCTTGTAGTCGCAGCCGATGCGCGCAAAGGATGCGGGCATCTTCTCCGTCGCGGACTCGTGGGCTTCGAGCGTGAAGCGGACCTTGTCGCTCGCCTGCAGGTGTGTCTGCAGCTCCAGGTGGCGCTCCGAGCTCACGCGCAGACTGGACGTGATCATCGAGTTGAGCTGGCTCTCGAACACGAGCGACGTCGAGACGCCGCGCTTTTTGGTGGCGTTCTTGAAGAAGGGCGAGACGACGCCCGTCTGCAGCCCGATGCGGTTGCCGCTCGGCGTGCGCGTGTTGACCTCGACGCCGTGGCACGAGTGGTCCGAGGGCCCAAGCGCGTCCTTCAGCAGCGTGCTGTCGTCGAGGAAGTCCTGGTAGAGACAGCTGCTGATGCCCTTGGTGGCGCTCCTCGCCGCCGCCATGCCCGCCATCGTCCGTCAATGGTCACGCGCTGCTTTACGTCCGCTCCACACCGTTCGCACCACGAATGAACAAACAGCTCCCGTTTGTGAAGAAAGCCAACAATCGCGAGTTGTGTTGGACGGTGTGCCGCAGTGGTGGTCTTGTCACAGTTTCACTTTGCGCAATTGCGTTGCGCGTCATCAACTTCACGAGTGCTACCGCCACCAAAGAAATGTTTCTTCCATCTGATTGGCTGAACATAAAATAAATAGATTTTAAACCAATGAAAGAAGAGTAAATAATCGGACATAACCGAATAGCCGATCTTGTCGAAAAATGAAGCATCATTTTTTTTTAATGCCAAATATTCAACCAAAATGCACTGCACAATCGAAGTGCGAAGCTCATTCGCCAATTTCCTGCCAAGGTGCAACATCGGACCAAGAAGCCTAGCAGCCAGCCCCACACCATGACGGACACCGTGACGCTCTTCGTGGGCACGTACTCGCGCAAGGAGTCGTTCGTGAACGGCCAGGGCAAGGGCGTGTACGCATTCCGCTTCAACCTGCTCACGGGCGAGCTCGCGCCACTGGGGCTCCAGGCCACGGTCGGCATCAACCCGTCGTACATCTGCGGCACGAAGAAGGCGCTGTACGCCGTGAGTGAGTGCGACGAGCCGCTCACGAGCGACCCCACGAAGACCACGGGCTTCGTCACGGCGCTCGCGATCGGCGAGAACGGCGCGCTCACACAGCTCACCCAGCACGAGACACGCGGGTCGTTTCCGTGCTACCTGAGCGTGAACTCGGACAGCGACTTCCTCGCGGTCGCGAACTACGGCGGCGGCAGCGTGGCCCTCTTCCCGATCAACGGCGATGGCTCGCTCGCAGAGGCGTCGGACTTCCACGAGTTCTCGGGGGCGAGCATGGTCAACCCAGATCGCCAGGAAGCGTCCCACTTGCACAGCACGACGTGGGGACCGCGCTCGAACTTCCTCTTTGGCGCCGACTTGGGTAACGACCGTGTCGCGCAGTTGGAGCTCAACAAGGAGACGAAGAAGCTCGTGACCAACAGCACTGCTGCCTTTTCGACGCGTCCAGGTGGCTCGGGCCCTCGTCACTTGGCGATCCACCCGTCGCTCAAGTTCGCGTACGTGCTCGATGAGCTCTCCAACACGATTGGCGTGCACTCGTACGACGAAAAGACCGGCACGCTCTCGACCACTGCGATCCAGAATATCTCGACAGTGCCGTTGGACTTCACGGGCACCAGTTTGAGCGCGGACATCCACATCTCGTCATCCGGTGCGTTTGTCTACGCCTCGAGCCGTGGACACGACAGCATCGCGATCTACCGCATTGACCAGGCAGACGGCGGAAAGCTCGAGCTCGTTGGCTTTGAGTCGACGCGTGGCAAGTCCCCACGCAACTTTTTGATCTACCGCGACTTCCTCCTCGTCGCGAACCAAGACACGGACACCATCGAATTGTTCCACGTCGACGGAGTCAACGGAAAGCTGGCGTTCACGGGCATCTCGGCTGCTTGCCCAACGCCAGTCTCGCTGTTCATCGCCCCGCAGTAAACAACATTATGGGTTGAAAAGAATAGGCAACGTGTCAGTGCAGACAGTGTCGAAGAAGCCACAGGTCGGTGGTTTGTATTGCAATTCCCATGCGTCAGTTGGGCTCTAATTTTGAACCGTGATTATCACCAGCAGTGAACGCACAGGTGGTCTTTGGTCATTCCGCTCAAGCCCAACCGCATCTATTTATTTTGCCACAGTGAAACTCACGAGATGCCGCACTCTTCGTCAACGAATACTCACCGCGTCTGGTCCAAAGACAGCAATGATGCACGACATGTGAGCGAGCATGAAGACGCCAGTGTCGCTGCAGCGCTGGCAGCGTACGCCCCCACCCACAGCTTCCGTCGCGACTTGCTCGCGTACTGTCGAATGGTGAAAGTGACGCCGCACCCGAGACTGATCCCAATGCACCCAGACGAGGAGGAAAACCAAGGCGCTGATAACAACGTCGGGAGCGCCAACGCGAACATTTACGACCTGAGCGAGTCGGAGAACGTCGCGATCAAGAATTGGCGACTGGACGAGGGAAATTGTCGAGGCTTGTGCTTTGCGCTTGCGTTTTGCCCCAAGATCCACTCGCTTTGGTACGTGCCGTGGCTCTGAAATTATTGTTGAAGAGCAGCTTGCTCACTCACTATCTGTATCTTCTGTAATGTGTAGTCTCTTCAACGTCATGCTGGATCAACAACAACTCGAGTTGATTTGCCAGACGATCCCAAAGACCCAGGTCCAGATCCTGCAGCTCGAGTGGAACGTTAGCGAGAACTCTTCGACCACGAAGTCGAAAGCCGCCGCCCAAGTGTCTTCGCCAGACGCTGTGGAGATGGACTCAGAGACCATGCAGACATCAGCTAGGGGCTCAGTTACTGTCCCTCAAGACTCAGGAAAAGCAGAGGCTGATGAAGATCATTCGACAATGTACGCACAATTGCTTGGCGCCAGCTCGCCACTAGTGTTTCTGTCTCTGCGCTCGAATGGCATCACGTCAGCGGGAGCTGTGGAGATCGCAAATGCATTAAGAACCAGTACGAGGCTCCAGAGCCTCAACCTCTTCCAGAATCGCATTGGCGACGACGGCGCACTCGCCATTGCGCACGCCGTGCCGCAAAATGCTACGTTAAAGTCGATCTCACTCGCCAGCAATGGTATCAGCGGCAAAGGGTGAGAAGCAGACGCCGATGTGGGTTGATATGCTAGCCGCTTACTATATAGAATGTATTTCCTTGCATGCAGGGCGACGGCGTTCATCAGCTCCATCACAAGATACGAGGCGCCTCCAGCACTTCTCAAAGAGATCGAGGATGCCGAGAGCAAGATCCAGGCCGAGGTTTGTCTAAGCGACCGTATTTGTTTACAAGAGGTCAACGCCATGACTCCTAACTAATTGAAACTGTGTGTTCTTTACCAGATCGAGCATACAAAAAAGGCCAAGAAGAAAATCGACCGCCGCACTGCGATGGCGAACCTCGGACTTCCCATATTTGAGGTCATCGACGGCATCCAGTACGCCCCTGGGAACAGCGTGCTTGAGGAGCTCATCCTTAGTGGGAACCAGGACATCACGGAGGCCGACGCACTTGCGATCAGTGAGTCGCTCGACTCATTTCAAAGCAAATTGCAGACCCACTTGCGCCACGTCAAGCTACAGCGCATCCCGTTGCTGCGTCCGATCCACCAGCGCGGCCAAAAGCTCTCCGAGTTCATCGTGCTCTAGATATACCTGACCTTATATAAACTGTATTAACGCGCACATGTGCATTAGGACTCCTTGATGTTGCCCCCAGTACCGCCACTGACATGCAAACGCTCTTCTGGGAGCTCAAGCGCGATCTTGCGAAGCATGTACGGATAGGCCCACTTGAGCGCCACCAGCAGCAGCAGCACAAGCCACGCGATGAGCACCAGCGTGTCGTACGGGAACGCGCCACCAAAGAGCATCTCCTCCACGACAATGTCAAAGACGCACTCGCGCGTGAGAGGATCAATTACGGGGGACACGCCCTCCACCTGCGCGCGCAGCGAGATGTCAAGCGCCACCTTCTCCCGCAGTGGTGAGCCAGCAGCTGCACCGTTCAGCAGCTCCAGTCGGTACGCGTGGCTCTTGACCTCATGGTCCTGTTGGTGTTTGCGAAGAGCTCCGATGAGGAGCTCCTGGGGGTAAAGCCGCAGCTTGGCCGTGTTCAGTCGCCGCACAGGCATCGTGCTCGCGGCTGCAACGTTATTAGCAGCATCGCCTGTAGCTGCTGCGAGCAGAGACGCTGGAAGGAGCACTTGGTCCACTTCGAGGATGAAGTCTGTTGGGATCGACGCCGGGTACGATACCTTGACGTCGTAGACCTTGGTTGGCTCCAGGTCGTGCACGCGGTAGAGCTGTGTGACGCCACAGCGCAGTCGCTCTCCATGACGCGGCGTTTCTGGGTACAGGTGCAGGATTTCGCTCGCAGCTTCAGCTTCAGTGACAGAGGCGACGACGCCCACTAAACTGTAGTAGACGAGTAGCAGCAGTGCGGCAACAGCGCCGCCGCGCATGTTAACAGCAGGGGATCGCTCCATTTTCGCCGTTTGCGTTTATTTGCTGCGGCTAAACTGAACAACCTTTCTCAAATATGAAATTTAGTTTTAGTTTTGGAAATAATGAAGGCTACTATATAAATCAAGTCGCTTAAAGTGGCGGACGATACGGAGAGTACACATCGCTTAAACGAGCCTGTTATGAAAAGTAAGTTACAGGTAACGACGGAAAAACTCGCCAGCCCAAAATTGGACATTCCATACACTGTTTGTATGAGATGTCCAATTTTGGGCTGGCGGGTTTTTCCGTCGTTACCTGTACAGTAGTTGAAGGCGACTCTCAGGCTCGTGGTTGTCTCCTGAAGCAGGGTCTGCATTTTTTTCCATCAAGCTGCTGTGGTTTTAACTACGTGGATGTTTCAAAATACGTCTGGCTTTCGCCTCGGTCCACGGCAGCCGCTCTCATGGACTTGAATGTTCCGGCAAGACTGGCAGGTGTCCACCAAAAACTGAGCGTCTCAACGAAATCGTTGTGTCCCACAGTTCTTTCGAGCTGGCCTTTAAACCACAAGGCGGCCGAAGTGCACGTCCAGCTTCGTGGACAATAAATAGGTGCACCTCGTCAAGTTTATGTCTTCAATTCGCACCTCACAGTCAGGTCTTCATCTTGGCTCGCAGCGTCACGTGCACGGTCCGCACGTCCGAGTCGTTCGCACTACTGCTGCTGCTGCCTTTCGATGCTGCAGGCTGTCCTGAGCTTCCTCCTCCTCCTCCGGACTGTACTGATGGCGGCAACTGACGCCACAGGAAGCCCCCTCGCAGCGTACAGACCGCCTGCACGTCGATCCACTGCGACACCACCAGCTCCCTATGCCTCTCTCGCAGTGCCGCATCCGCTGCGTCTTCTGTTGCACTCGTAGCACCAGTAGCACCAGTAGATTGAACTGGAGGAGAGTAGGTGACGCTCACTTGGAGCTGCTGGCCGGCGCTCAGCGCGCCCTTCATGGGCTCGAGCGAGAAGAGCTTGGCGTACACGGGGTGCGCTGCGTTCTCCACCACCACGAGCTCAAAACTGCCTGCCGTTACTGCTCCGCCAGCAGCACTACTGGGTGCTGAGGCTCCAGATTTCCCAGTTATCGTCTGGCTAGAGTTTAGATGCGTCTCGTCGTCGGACGGTGGTAATGTGCTGCCGACCAGGAGCTGCTGGGTCAGAGGTCGCCCGTCACTTGTACTGCTGCTGTCGTCATCATCACCGTCGTTAAACGTGAGCGTGAGCGTCTGTTGTGCTTTCCGGAGCCCCGCACTGAGCAGCAGTGGATTCGCTGCAGCACCAGAGCCTGAGAGTGCACTGAGGTTGACTCCTGGCGGCAGGTCGAACGGGTCGGCGATCACTGGCGGAGGCACTGGTGCTGCTACTAAAGCAGGACTCTCGTTAATCGCTGGCGCATTGGGAGACAGATCCATTTGCGCTGGGGCAAAGAGGTAGACCTGGTCTTCCCAGCAGCGCCCCGAGAGCGTGAGCACGTGCTTTTCCGACTCGTTCGGTACTTTGATGCGGAATTGCTGTCTGTAGTGCTCGGGGCGCTGCAGCACTGGGTTGAACGCCACTTTCACGACCAACGAGCCCTGAGCTGGGATCAGCGCTTCGCTGGGCAAAAACGTAAATACAGGGAGGCCGTTGGTCGTGATCACGGACTCGGAGCTCTCAGGCCAGAGCACGATCGCGTACGTCAGTGGGAACGAGCTTGCGTTCGAGAGCACAAGCTCGTGCACCGCTCTGTTGCGCGCGAGCACGTCCTTAAAGTCGAGCCAGCCGTCTGCCGGTTGGAACGACAGGCTCGGATTAATACCTTCACCACGCAGTGGGATCCGCAATGTACCGATAGAGGGCGAGCTGAGCTCGAGCTCGTCCTCGTAGATGATCGGACTCTGCGGCTTGAACTCCATCTTGATGATATGCAAACCGCCACTGCTCTTGATGGGTCGTAGGCTGTTGATCAAACGAAAGCCGCCGAAGACATGCAGTGGCTTGGCACTCAAGAGCATGTCAGTCTTGCTAGAGTTGTTGGTGAGCGTGAGCTCCATGATGAGGCTCTGGCCGATCGCCACTTGGCTGTAGTCGAGCTTGGCTGGGGTCGCAAACACCTGCGGGTCGATCGTCGTGGTCTCCACTTGGAGCGAAAGCAGCGGACCTCCTTGGTTGCTCACATTGCTCGAATGTCCACTTGACGTCTCGCTCCGGCGGAAGCAGAGTATGGTCGATCGGTGGTGGACACTTCGGTCCTCCTGTGGAATCCCAACCTGCCAGGGTGCCCCAGTTCCAGTGGTACTACGAGACAAATCAGCTTGAAGTGCTGGCGTTGCACTCATTCTGCTGTGGTTTACTGTCACACCCGGGGCTTCATTACGAGGCGTTCCAAGAGCTCCAGCATCCAGATTCTCCTCAGCCTGCATATCATGGTCCTCCTCAGCACCTGTTGAAATTGGTGATGACGATGGCTCAGCTGAACCATTGGACGAGAACGAGCTCTCTGTCACCGCAAAGATCTCCTCAGTGGGCGCAAAAACGATCTCAATGCGCACGCCGGCGTTGGGCTCCACACGACTCACCAGTGGCGTCACGCACAGGAACTTCTTTGCGCCCTCGGGTAGCAGGAGCTCGAGCGATTGTGCCTTCTCTGATACATTTGAGCACAGGACGCTAAAGCTTTGGCTCTGACCGAGTTGCGTCGCGCCGAGTTGGACGAAATTGTGCGAGAGCACCAATGGCGTTGTGGTACACGAGCCTGCACACGGGAGGAAGTACTCTTTGTTGAGCGACGTGCGCACACAGAGCTTGGTTCTCAGTGGCGTGGCTGTACTTGGCTGGTAGATGAGCTTTAGGGTCTTCTTCTCGAACGGGAGCAGCGTGACGCCGACGCCGTCACCTGGGTCGTCGATCTTCACCTCCTGCGGGAGCTTGAAAAACCCGAAATGTTGAGGCAATCTGGCCGAGTTCTCGATGGTCAACTTGTGGGAGACGCTATGTCCAAGTGGACACGTGCCAAAGTCGATTCTGTCCATCGAGAAGATGAGCCCTGAAGCTGTGAGTCGCGCTACCAGGAGGAAGAACACGGGCACGACCTGGTCTGGTACGATCACCTGCACGGGTACGGCCATGAAGCCCAGGCTTTCGCTGCCAAAGCCTTTGCGCTCCAGGCGCTTCCACATCCCAGGCTGTGGTCGGAATTTCACTTGGACCACGAACTTGCCCAAGGCCTGGACGTAACCCATGTTGGGCGTGAACTCGACCATTCCGTCGAGGGCCTTGGGCACGCGGACCTGGATCTTGAGTGCCACTTTGCCGCGGTTGCATACCTCTAGCTGGTGGCGATAGAGCTTCTCATAGACGCAGCACCCCAGGTGGAGTTCTGGCTCGGCCGTGAAGATCAGCACCTGGCTCGACTCGGCCGACACTGTGATGGAGCTGGATGGTAGCCTCGTGGGCTTAGAGGACGCTTTCAGGTCTTCCTGGATAAACTCGATAGCGAAAACCTGGTTCGTTAGGTTCACGGGTGTCGCGGGTGAGAATGTGAACGTGAGTACGGAGCTGGAATAGGGTGCTACGACCCCACTCTTCGTGTGACGTAGTGGCGTCTCCGAGCCCTCGGGTCTGTAGACTGTGAACGTCTTGGCGAATTCAAGAATCGCCTTCTCCTCAGTGGAGAAGCCTGGCTTCGCGTCGCTGGGTCCTAGTTCAGAGCCCTCGGGTATAGACCACGGCTCATCGAAGCTCACTGCCTCGTTTTTCGCTTCTGTCGCATCGTTTGGGTTCCCTGAGTCTGCTTCAGTGAGCTCAACCACCTCCACTGGTACTAAAGTACCAATTTCGCCTTCAGATACGCCCAGCGCCTCTTGATTCTCGTCTCCAGCGTCCACCTCGGGTCCACCACTGGTGGACGCTTCGTCCACTCGCTGAATACTGAACCGCAATGGCAGCGCGCCTTGGTTCTCCAGCACCACCGCAATCGTCTTCTTCTCGCCCGCGACCACGTCTTTGAACCTGATCTTCTGCTGCGTGAGCACTGGCACGGCCTTCTTGCACGTACACCTGATGGGGATCTGGAACTTGCCTGTTTGGGCCACTACTGGTAGGAAAGCGTCGACGTCCACTTGGGCGATGGCCGTGAAGCTCATGCGGATCGCACAGGACATGCCCGCAGACATGCGTCCTGGTTTTTCAAACGCGACCTCGAAGCACTCGCGCAGCGTCTCGTCCTCTAGGTCCATGAGCTTGAAGTGGTTGAACGTGCTGGAGACGTTCGTGAGCGTGAACATGACTGTTAAAGGGACGCCGACGTCAAAGTCCTTGAACCAGAGCACCGGCGGATCCGATAGGAATGCGTCACCAGTGAACTCTTTCCCCCAGACGACATGCTTCTGGAAGATGTTGCTCTTCTGCTTCTCACGGGCTTTCGTCAGCATCTGCTGCTCGAGAACGCTGCGCTTGGGCTTCCCAAAGCCCTTCTTCTTCAGGCTTGGACCAGGATCACCACCGAGTGAGCCGTGGCTCTGAATCGGAGGCAGGATGTCGGCGGAACTTACGGGCAGTAGACGGTGGTTCACCTCGCGCAGGTCTCGCCCTGGGATCGGCAATGTAGGTCCTGATAAAAGGGTCCCAGGTCTAGTACCACCAGCGCTAGATGGAGAGCTCACGCCTCGCTCACCACTGTTGTTGCTCGACCGCCTTGATCCTGCCGAGTCTGGATGGATGTTGTTGTGGTTGTTACTGTCACCATCACCGTCACTTTGACGAGGCACCAGCATGGGGTTCGCAACCGCGTCGTGGTGGAACCGCTTGGCGTGGACCTTGTCGACGATCGCCTGACGTTGGCCCGCATCATGCACGAGGTTGCGGCCCAGTCCAAAGCTCCTGTCTAGGAGCGTTGTCTCCTGGGATGGGTACACGCGCACGAGCTTGCCCGTCGGGTCCAGTTGCTCCTTTCCAGTACGACTCAATAGAAAGCTCTTGGTGCGCGCTTCGACCGCACTCCGGCCCATCTCGGCCTGGTACTTTTTCTCGAACGCCTGCTTCTCGCGCTCGAGCCGCTCACGACGCGTCTGCAGCACTTTCTCGACCTCCAGGTGCTGTAGAATGTCGATTTGCTGGCTCTGGATGCGAGTTTCCATGGCGCGACGCTCCTTGTCGGTGGCGCGCGTCACACGGGCTCGGCGCGCCACCTCGTGCGGGTTCTTGCCCTGGCCCAGCAGCTCACTGTACGTGCGCTTCTCCTGGTCCGCGAGTTCCGTCGCGCGCCTGTGGAGTACCGCGTTCTGGGTCTGCAGCCGCGCAGAGGACGCGTCGATAGAGTTCTTGAGCTCGAGGATCGCGTCCACGCGCTCGCTGCGCGCGTGTTGGTCGAGCGCCACCATGTGCGCCACAAGACGCTTGTCCTCCTGGAAGGACGCGTGCAGCCGCTGCTTCTCGAGCGGCCGCTGCGGATGCAGCGCATCGCCACTCCCAGTGTCCATTCGGCCTTGAGTTGTGGTGTGTGTGTTGGTACAGAGCTCAGCACATTAGTGCGAAGAGCTACGTAATTCGGTCTTCTTGGGGGCATTAATAACAGTCATGGCGCCAAAAGCCGCGCGCGCTTGAAACGACGCGGAAAAAATACGCCGTTTGAAAATATACCACTCATCTTTCAATAATTTACTATGTACATTGTATGAAAATGAATGGTATATTTTAAAACGGCGTATTGTGCAATGGAGTATTCTAAATGTTGAAGGCATTCGAACTTTCACATTCCCGAAGGCGCCAACAAGACCAAGAAGCACGCTCTCGATCTCTCGCTTTCTATCTAGTTGCACATGTCGAGCATTCGTCCGCCACTACCAGCTAAACGAACGGCGAGCAGCTCTCCGACGCAGTCTCCGACGTGGCTCAAGGCAGCGGCGCTCAGCTTTGAAGACCTCCTCTCGAGCCAAAGCAAATCGCAAAGTATGGACGCATGCGCAGACTGTGTATTATATTAGTGTACCCCGTCACGATGGGGCACATGGACGCGTTGGATGAGGCATCACCGCAAGGCGTGGGCGGGATGCAAGTGATAAACGATGACGATTTTCAAGAAGTGCAAGGGAATACTGCTGCTGGTCTTGTATTCCGAGGGACCCGAAGTGGACGATCAAGAAGAAGAAGAAGAAGAAGAGCCAAGAAGCAATGGGGAACTGCGTCCTACGCCACCACAGTCTTCGTCAGGCAAAGGTTTCGAACCAACGCAGTGGACAAATGGAATTCTGAGCGGACGGGAGCGAGAAGAAGACAAGGAGGCATCTCTTCAACCAGCAGCCTCGAGTGATTCTACCAAACAAGACAGTCCAGAGAAGAATCAGAAGAAGATAAAAGTGGCGACAGTGCACGTGATTCACTCCTGTGCGGATGGCGTTACTGAGAGAGGATGACTGAGGACGGAAGGACGAGTGGGCGAGAGTGAGAGCGGCGTGCGTGTCGCCTGGTGTTGTTTGAGTTTGATGTGCGTGCTGTTTTTTTCCCGCGACTTTGTCGGATGCGTGTGAATTTGTCGTGTAAATACGGAAAATCGATGCTAACCAAATCAAGTTGTGTGGCAAAAAAACTTTACCAAAGGTTGACGCCTGTCGCTGTCGTTTGCGTATGTACATCGTCGTCCTTATCATTATTCGCTTATCGTATATATCTTCACACATCTCTTGTTGCTGGGTCCTCCCTCTCTCTCTCTCTCTTGGTCGAACCTGCGCGTCAACCTTTCTCCACCAATTATATACAAATCCCACGCTACTCCCATATTTTTTTCTTCCCCACCCACCAGCTCTTGCTCATTGCCTCCCGCTTCACGTCACCAAGCTTTAGAACAGCGGACTTGCGCGACTTGAGCCTTGTTGCTTCTTCTTTCCCATATCATAAATACCACCCACGGACATCGACAATGTTGGCACGAGCCCACAAGTTGGTGGTACTGGGTGCTCTTGTATACCACATGCGGATGGTTGACACACGTCATGTAAAGTCGCTTTAGAGCTCCTCCTGTTGGCAGAGCAGCGGCGAGCCCATGCGCGTGTCCTCGAGGCCGTACTCCGACACGTCAAAGAGGAAATCGCCCATGGAACCGCTGTTGAACGCGTTCAAGTGCTTGCTGTCGCTCGCAAACAAGTTGAAGTTCCCAGGTGGCACTCGCTACAACACACAAACAAACAAACAAAAAACAAGTTCATGTCAGACAAACCAGCTAAAACAAGCAAGCAAACAAGCAAGTTTAAAATCGTACCGAATAGTTGCGCGGCGAGCCAGTCGCCCCGTGTTGCTTGTGCGCCTTCCACTCATGTGGGCCTCGTGCAACGCTCGCAGCAGCCATGGTTTCCTGGAACAACTCGTCCACGTACTGGTTCTGCGCCTCGAGCACCGACAGACTCGGGAAATCCTTCATCCAGTGCATCTGCTGCTGGTGTTGTGGCTCGGACTTTACCGCCATGGACGCTCGACCGTGTTGGTTGTCGTCATGGTGCGTCATCGCATGGTCTTCTAAGCCCACACTGTTATTGTTGTTGTCGTCGTCGTATCTCAGAATCCAGTTGGTGTGGTGGTGCTGATCTCCGTCCTCAGTCTCCATCATGCGCACAAAGCTCTCTTTCCCATCCTCAGGCTCGCAGATCTCCATGCTCTCGGGATCCAGGTCACCCTCAGCAGCCTCGTGCTTCACGACGCTAAACGACTCGATCGCCACGGCGGCAAATTGGTCCAAGTTGGACATCACGCCAGGCAGACAGCGCTCTTCAGGGGGGACTGGTGCTGC
Source organism: Globisporangium okanoganense (assembly GCA_023334035.1). Lineage (NCBI taxonomy): Eukaryota > Oomycota > Peronosporomycetes > Pythiales > Pythiaceae > Globisporangium > Globisporangium okanoganense. The sequence goes on along the minus strand of JAASFY010000191.1, from coordinate 16,478 downwards.
AGTGACAGTGTTGTGTGTCGTCACTGCAGGAATCGGCAATGGCTCAAGCGCGACACTCTCGTGGCCATGGGGGCTCTGGCTGAGCGCCGTGGCTTGGATCATCGACATTTTCTCCATGTGAGTGGACAAGTAGCCCGCATCGAGGCGACCGCCACTGCCAGGCGTTGAAGCACCAGCCCAGTTGTGCTCGCTTTTGACCGCAAACGGCTCCAAGTCGAGGGTTTGCTTCGCTGGCGACGCAGCATGAGAGGAGCGGTGGTGATGGTGACTGCCACATATATCACCAGCAGCACGCTCAGCACTCTCAGCTCGTCGGAATAGGTCGTCAATTCTCAATCCTCCGACCGTTGCGAGCGTGACCGGCGCTGTCTCTGAGATGTTAAAGCAGTCCAGACCCGAGCCACCGGCCAACATGTCCTGGTCGTCGTCCAACCCACCAACGGTGGACTCCCCACCAAAGCTCATGCTGCGCTGCGAGCGGAACGACGACGTCGACGGTGGCCCATCGCCAAATCCATCGAGGGACTCGCCGACATCCGACGACGAGTCACAGTCCGCGAGTACCGAGAGGATGTCGCTGTCGATCGCCTGGTCGCTACTGGGCGAGTCTGAGGCGATCGACGACGACCAGTCGTACGAGTGGCGGTGGCCGGAGCTCTCGGCGGCAATGGCCAGGCCCGTGCTACTACTGCTTAGCGGCATGATGAGCGACGCGTGGCTGCTGGAGACAAACGAGTCGCTCACACTGCGAGGCGCCTTCATGTCAGTAAACGTGAGAAACCCACTGCTGGTGCAGGTTGCTTCCGATAGCGTCTCGGACTTGGAGCGGCTCTTGACTCGGCGGTTCGTAGTCGTCGACGCGCCGCTTTTCGCACGTGGTGTGGACGACGTGCGGCTCTTGCGCGTCGTCTGCGGTCGGGGCGTGCTCGTGCTGCTAGTGACGGTGCTGGACGTGGACGTCGCTAAACAAACAAGACGTGATAACAATGTTGGCATTAAATTGCGAGATAGTGTACGCCATGAGATAAAATGCACACTCACCACTCGTACTGGAGAACGAGACAGGCATCGAGTTTGATCGTGAACGCAGATTCTGGCGCTTGGCGGGCGTTTTGTTGGAGCCCGACGACGATGTCGCGGCCGCCAACAGCTGCTCCGTGAGCGAGTGCGGTCCCGTGAGCAGCTCCGATGTCGCGCCTGCCATCCCTGCCGAGCCCAGGTCGAAGGAAATCGGCGACATCACGCCTGAACCAAAGATCCAACAGTGTAAGCAAACTATTGTTTATAAATATTTTCAAATGTTCAACATAATAGTAATTCACAATACCTTCCATGGTCGCGGGGCGAATGGAGACGGTCCGTGGCTGGCTCTGCGGTGGGCGAGAGCTCGCGTTCCTGCTGCGCGCCGACTGGTGGAGTGGAAGGAAGAAGCTGCCGAGCTGTACAACAAAGTACAAGATGACAAAATTGAGTTGTTAATTAATCCAATTAAAAATCCAATAACAAAGTAGATACTTACTTGGTTATTTGGTGCGCTCGAGCTGCTCTCGCCTTGCTGCCGGTGCTTGAGCCGCTGGTGCTGCGTCAGCGAGCCTTCCGAACCGTACGCCTATTCAAATAATACAATTAAGCAGCCACCGACTGGGAAAAGAAAGATTTATTATTCGTAGCAGTGTACCAACCTTGGGGCAGCCTGGATACGTGCAGCTGAACTTGCGGTCGATCTGGGCTGCAGTGCGTCGCCGGCGCTTCTTGCCCGTACTCGACGGCGGCATGGGGGTTCTGGGCGTCGCGGCCGCGGACGACGTGTCGGTACCTGGGGTCGTGAACGTGGACGAGCTCGTCGAATGGCTCTCCTTGGGGTTGGGCAACTCGGACAGGTTCTCCGTCTGGATTTTGAGCTGCTCAGGGTATTTAATTCCCATGGTTGATAAAGCGATATAATTCGTGGTCAGTCTGAAAAACAAACTCACCCAGATATTGTAACATATACGAAAGACTCACATCCTGCGCGGCTTTGAATTTCGCTAGTGACGACGTCGCGGCGCCCAGCTGAGAACACTGCTGCTGCTGTTGTTGATGCTGGCCCACTACGATAGCTTTCTTCATCTCGTCTTCGTCCCAGATGCTCTGGATCAGGCTCTTGCCCGCAGTGTGTGAGGCGGTGGCGGTCGTGGCCGTCGCTGGCTCCTTCTTGCGCGCAGGCGAGCGCTTGGTCGTGAGGCGCGTGGTGGTGCTGGCGTCGATGCGGATGGGGCTGCTAGAGGCGCCAGCGGCGGTGCTGGTGGCAGCAGTGGGGAGACTCAGCGTAGTGGTCATGGGCGGGGGCAGCGCGTGGCTGGTCCCATCTCGCTCGTCGTGGGCAGTGAGCATGGGCGACCACTGCGTCTCCGATTCCTTCGCGGTTGCCATCAGAGCAATCGCCTCGCTGTCGTCCTTGATATCGTATCCACACACATATATATATTGTCAGTCAGTCAGGATTGCGTTCGCATCCCCCCCCCACACATACACATACATACACATGCATACACATACAGATAGATCCACTTGAGACGCCGCTCATATCTTCTTCAAATGAGCTGCTCGACCTTTCGGCGGCGCCAGCTGCGACGTGGGAAAGCCCTCGCGCGTGCGCGTGCGTGCGTAGCCTTGCGCGCAAGCCATAACGCAAGACTTGCTTGCGTTACGCAAGTATACACAGATGCATACAAGTACACACGCAACACGCAAACAAACAACTTGTTGTTGTTGCTCTAGGTTGCTCACGCAAGCGCACCTTGTTGTCGTGTTGCTGATCTGCTGTCTGGGCGAGTGTGAGAGTGAGCAGAGCAAAGAGGCGGCAAAAAGAAAGAACTAAGAACGATTTCGATCCCGGGACTGGCGTGACGGAAGAAGGGGGAGGAGCCGTGCCGTACGGTACAACAAGCGCGATCAAAAGGACTGTTACAGCGAGCGAGCGAGTTGGTGTCTCCACGCAAATGTTTTGCGTTTGTTTGGCTTGTAACAAATTGCTTGCTGGTTTGTGGCTGCTTGGAAAGACAGCAGACGGCGTTTTGCTTGCGATTGTTCTCCACACTTGTCTGCGCTAATTGTTCTATTTTATGGGGCAACCCCCCATACAAACTTCAAGTATGCGGGCAGAATTATCAGAGTTATCAGCCCAAACGGCAATCGAGACAATCGAGACACGTCCCGCGTAACCAAAGTGTAACCATTGTAGCCTAATGCTGCATGTCTGTATCACAGCTGTCATCAACAGGCGAGATGGCGTGGCCTGCGAGCGGGCTCGCGTCCCAGACAGCGGCGCTCCTTCTCGTCCCGTTCGCCTCTTGGGACGTCCAGCCGCTGGCGACCGCTGTACACACACATCCACGCGCCTTTTCGTTTCGGGGTGAGCAACAGCCGACCACACAGATCGCACACGAACATTCTTGCTGCACTCAAATGCGCACAAACAAGCAAACAGCTTTTTGCAAAAAAAGGTGTTTGCACTTGCTTGTTGGTGGTGGCTGAAGCAATTACGCAAGCAGAACGCAAGCACATGCTGGGGCGATCAGAATTCCTCGAAATATCGCTTCGTGCGTGTGCATAGACTGGCGAGCCAAAAGCACGCTTGTTTACTGCGCCTCTCGCTCCTTTATCAAGTGTCGAGGTCGTCTGACGTTTGGGCAACCCCCAAACACAACACAACACACAACAGTCAACTGTCATTGCTGCATTCGCACTTATCCGAAGGCGGACTGTTGAGTTTCTTTCGCGTCCCTTTCTTTGCTTGACCACAAACAAACAAACTTTAGAAGTCGGTCCATATGTACTGTAGCACAACTCACGCAACACAAGCGAGCGGCTCGTCACGGCTCGTCAAGCGGTTGCGTGCAAGTTGGACACGTCAGCTCCTGGTAGATAGGGATCCACAACATGCGCATGTCATAGAGAGATTGCACATCGTGCGTGCCGTGCACCCCCAATATCCTTCTGCGTGCTTCTGTTCGCAGGTTTGGTGCCTGCTTTGCTCAACCTCTTGCACGCAATTAATTATTGCTGCGCTTGTTGGACTTGCGCGCAAGTCAAGTGGGAGAGAGCGCACAAAGCTTCATGTGTGTGTCGCTTCGTGCGCATTGCACTCGATCTTCCCCATCGCGTCCCAACATGTAAAAGACGCCTCAACAGCACGGAAAATCTATTTTCGTGCTCATTCAATATGCGCTAAAAATAGCTCTTCGCGTCTCTCCATGCGTTATGTGTGTGTGAGTGTGTGCCTACGCCACCAGTAGCGCCAGCACGAGCCCAATTGCGCCTTCAAATGAAGACCGAGATCATCGCCGTGGACGCGGCACTCGCGGCGCGTGAGTTCGCGGCCGCAGACGAAAACGAGAGCGAGGCCGTGGCGCTCGCGCTCGTCGAGCTGCTCTTCGTCGAGACGAACGCGCACTACGAGCAGCATAGACTCGCGACGCGGACAGTGCAGCGCCTGACCGACCACCTCGCAGGCAACGTCGTCGACGCGATCTTCGCCGCCGTGCTGCAGAGCGAGACGCCCAGTGCCAACACGAGTTTCCATAGCGAAGCGTCGCCCGAGGCGAGCACACAGGACCGCCATGCCGTGCGAACGTTGCCGCAGCGAACGCCTGACGCCAAGCACCGTGACGCAATGATCCCCTCGGATAAAGCATCAGTTGGTGGTGTTGGCGGGTCATCGCCGTCACGCGACTCGCGAAGCAGCAGCTCACCAGAGAAGCTCGCTGGGAGTCCGCTTGTGCGCCCGCGGCGGAAAGTTGCCGAGAAAGGTAACGAATGAGTGCGTGTCCTGCTCTTGTTATGCTGTCATACCTGTGAGGTAGGCTGTTAAACCTTATATTGCATGTGTCTGGTGTCTATAACAACGCCTTTAGAACGAGCGGTGGGCCACTTTGTGATCCCCGACATCCTGGATCTGCCTATAGAGGATGACGAGTCGCCCGTACGTTCGCTGTATTGTATAGCAAACCCGCCCTGCTTCGGACTCGTATGCTAACATTGTGATGATAAAATGGTTTTTATTAGGACACCAAGGCGTGGCGCGCGCAGTGTTTGCAAGAGCTCACGGCCGCGGCCAAGAAGCCGTCGTTCTCGAAATGGGCGACGGTCGCACGGGCCTTTGCGCCGCAGTCGTCGTCCTCCTCTGATCCAAAGATGTCGATGGCGGTGGAAATCGTCGAGAGTGCGCCAGCGCTGCTGCAGAAGGAGCTCCAGGGCAAGAGCGCACTGCTCTCGACGGCCTCTGGACCGGCCTCCAGTATCAAGATGAAGACCAACGTCGACAGTTTCTCGAATGTCGTCGACCTGCTGCCGTCGTCGTCCTCTATACAAGCAACAACAGCAGATGGAAATGGTGAGGACGCCCATTTTTCGCATTCCAGTCGGAGTCACTGGTCGCAGCTTACGCGAGACAGCAGTACAATTGGCTCATTACTGCAGCTTGGACTCCCAGTGTCGGCTACTACGGGCAAGCATGACAAGAGCTCTGCGTCGATAGCCAAGAAGAAGAGCAATGGTGCTCTGCACTTGAACGACAAACTGTCTCGGAAGCGAAGCTCCATGAGCAGCAACAACAACAGTGGAATTGGTCAGGGCCACGCAGGAAATGGCGGCAAACTGCTCTGGAAATACGAGCGCGATGGAACCGGTGGCGGCTCGCAGCCGTTCACGCCCGAGCTTTCGGATTTCAATGTGACAGCGCTGCCATCGACAATTCAGCTGTCCAGTGGCGTCGTGCTCTCCCAGGGCGAGTCGCTCGTTGAAGGTCCCACGCGGATCGAGAGCCCCAGCACCATGTCCAGGAAGCGCTTTGATGTAAGTATTGGTTGGCTCTTTTAGAAATTGGTGGTCGTGATTAGTCAACATTGTCATTGAGATCCTGACAATGTTGAAAACTGTACCATGATCTGCTTTATTTACAGCTTCACCAGAGCCTCGCGACCGACCTCATGCTGCAGTGGTCCGAGCGAGACGCTGTGATGTCGTCGTCCCCATCCAGCGCCAGCTCACCGTCTCTGTACTCGCATCACAACCACCACAATCACCACCACTTGCACCACAGTGATCCGTACCTGAAGCCCTACGAAGAGGTCCCGGCCGAGCCAATCCCAGCGCCGCCGCACCTCTCGTCAATAGCGGGCTCTTCACTCGCGATCCCGCGGACGGTGAGTCTTTATCTCTGTTACTTACCTAGGCTGTTGATTTATGGATTATATAGCCTAACACGTTTTGCCTATATAACCTACAGCACCTGGCCCAGTCGCTATCTGCGCCAGCACTACGCGTACGCTCGCCTACAAACAGCAAGAACGGACTCCCACCCAGTTCGCTTTCCAGCTCAGTAGCGACAGCAAACAACTCATTAGCAAACAGCAGCTCATATGCGGACCTCCCAAGCAAGCACCGACCACGAACAGCTCTGTTAATGGGGAAACCGTCGCCCACAAGCAAGGTGAGGCCAGGGAATGCGAGAGGCGGCTTAGCGGGACCTTCCGCAGAAACCAATGCGCCTGCGACTGTGAAATACCTGCGCGAGTTCCCAAAACCACAGCCTGGGATCGTCAAGCTGGGCCAAGTGGACGACAGCCAACGGCTCGCGTGGATATCTTCCTGACCCCTGAGCCAGTGACCTTGTGTGAGCGACAGTGAGAAAATCAACGCTTTCGCTCTCTATATGAACGTGTTATCTGATTTCAACGCGAAAGCAAGGCTGGCGGATGACGGGAGTAGCTAGGATATAGGTTGGAGGCTCATGGCCTGGGAGAAATCATCTACACAAAGGATTGACAGACAGTGACTGGGTCAATTCGTTCGGCGGAGCGACAGATTTCACAGCACGAGGACAACGATTTCAAGATAAGAAGACACACGGAGTCGTACCTCGCGAGAATACGCTGCATGGAGTCCCACGCGGGCGCCTGATCACTCGGCGCATTGCTGCCCAGTAGCACTCCACGGCCGCTCTGCGACTGGATCAACTGCGCCTCGTTCGAGCTGTGTGAGCAACATATCATACTGAATTCGTTAGCGATGACTCGGATGGATAGATAACCTCCATGATTTGGAAAATAGTGCAATGCTGGCTGGCACCACTGACCGATTCAAGGCCGCACGCTTCTGCTTCGCCAGCTCGCGCGCCAAGTAGAATTGCTGAAGCGCGAGCTTCGCCTTCTGCGCGTTCTCAGTCTGAATCACCTCTTCTTGGACTGCGACTGGGTACCGGACGGGCGCCTTGAGTGGGAGGATGACGTTCTGAGGGGCTGGCGAAATCTGCGGCGGTGGATGCACGACGATGAGCCTGCGCGTCGCCTCTGTCTGCTTGGCCTTCAGCAGGTAGAACGATCGCAGCACCTACGCAAATAAAGCGAAAATTAGAAAGCGCCGGTTCTCCAGTATCAAAAGTGTCCACTTTTGATTGCGTCGGTCGCACCTCTTTCGCATTGCGTGACTTGGACGACGGCGACAGCGCTGACTGCAATCTCGATTGCGTTCTGCGATCCACACCGCTCGTCGTAGCAACACTAGCTGCGCTTATAAGCAGGTACTGAGGCTCGTCGATCAGCGCTGAAGCCTCAAAAGCACGCTCAAACTCTGGCTCGCTTTCGGGTTCATCATCGGCCGTCACCCCCGTGCCGCTGTTATCGCGCTCTTCAATACGATCTGCTGCTGTCGCGTCAGCCTTAAAGTACTGCTGGTGCACTTGCACGTGCGGCTTTATCGTCACACTGGCGTCCTCTTCATTCTGTCCGCCACCACTGCAGCTGCTGCTGTTGCTGTCGTCACGACCGAGGTCTTCCCACTCGTCCTCCTGCTCGCTTTCCGACTCAAAGTCGAGCTCGTACTCGTCCTCTTCTGTCTGCTCGCTGGCGACGAAGCTTTCGAACGAGTCGCCTCGCGACTTGAGCGAGTAGAGCGCGTCCATGATTTGTTTGTTAGCTCTATAGACGCAAGTGCTGCTGCTGAAATGTGCGCGATCGACGGCGATTGGACTGGTGTCGGACCACCGCAAGCAGCAGCCTGCAGCAGAGCGCACAGTGGCAGAGATGGCGCAGGCAGAGGCCGCTGATACACACACACGAGACAGTGATGGTAGACGACAACGGGATAGCATTCACTCGCCCAGATGCTGTCTGGCTGCATGGCCAGTTGGCGAATTCCGACTAAGTACGATATTATCAGGAAAAGGACCAAATCTGATAACAGCCGGATCGGACGTCCATCACTCTTATGCTTGTCAATTGTCGCTGGTCAGCCAGCCTTTTGGCGAGCCTTCAAGACCAGCACCGGGAGCTTTTAGTTCCATTCTCATTTCCATATAGCGGCTGTTAATACCCTCACTCATTCATTCCTTCGTCGTCTACTTCTTGGCCGCCTCGTCGATGAGAAACTCGGTCCAAATGTCCGCAAAACTTTTCCCCTCGAGATCCGCTGGTGTTGTTGTTGAGCCATTCCCACTGTTCGCAGGCGCCACGAAGCCCAAGATGGACGAGAAGAGGCCGCCGCCGCCGTTGCCGTCGATCGGAAAGCCGAGCCCAACGCGCCGCTTCTGCTCCTCAGAAAAACCCTGAGTTCGACATGACGACAATGTCAATAAAGTGCACAGAGCGACCCGAAAGCTCAGATCACAGAAGCAAGCCAATCGTACCATCATCCCCGCCATCAGCTGGAGCACCTCACCCTTCTTCTCCGTCTCGCAATACGTCACCTGGTGTCCATTCACACAAATTATCGTCATTAGATTAGGAGAGTTAAGTGGCTTGAAATTCATGAACAGTGCTTCAGAACGTACCACTAACTGTGCAGCGAGCCGCTTGTCGAGCACCTCATTGTCCGCTGTGTACCGAGCGGCAGTGTTCTCCAGCGCCTGTGCAAATGACAAGCCATCACCAGAACATGTTTAGGAAAGGAAGAGCGGAACTGAGCTCTAAGACCTACATGAGAAAATAAGCAAGGCGACGTACCTCTCTGAGCTGGTCGCACTCCAGTGTCTTCTTCGCAAGGACGTCCATCACGCGCTGCAAGTCGCTCTCACTATCGCTTGAAACCTGCTTGGCAGCTACTTGCTGACTGTGTTCAAGCTGCTCTTGTGCGATCTCTAGAGCCCCTTCGAGTTCATGCAGTCGCTCTCTCTATTGTCCAGATCACACAGAACAATCACAGTGTTAGAACCACAACACTAACATCCATGACTATGTTGCGGAAACTGATGATCTCACCTGTTGCTTCTGGTCGAGCTGAAACTGGTGCAGCACGCCCTCAAGCGCATCCAAATCCTGCTGCAATCGCTCGGCATCCTGTACCGCGACCTGTTTGTCAGCCTCTGAGGCCGAAAGCCGCGACTCGAGTTCGTAAATCGTCTGATTCTCGGCCGAAACAGCGTGCGCCTCCGTGTTGGCGACCAGCAACTTGCTCTCCTCTTCGTTCTCGGCCTTGAGCTTCTCGATCTCCGCCAGCAAATCCACGTAGCCCTGTTCGTACTCACTCGCGCGCGCTCGCACATTGCGCTCCTGCTCTTGGAGAGCTTCAAAATCGACCTTGGCCTGCTCTAGTTCCTTTACGCGGCCTCGCTGGACATCTAGTTCTTTCTTCTGGCGGCGACAAAAGCCCTCGAGCTCATCTGACTGTGGTGCAATAGCAAAACAACAGTCGTAAGGTGTTCAGCCTAGAGTCATATCACCACAGTATTTATAACAGGAGGGACTTACGTAGCTCTGGGCTTCTTTGAGCTCGCCTGCGAGGTGCTCCATGCTCGTTTTCATCTGGGCCACGTTGCCTTCGAGCCGCCGGATCGTCTCATCATTCTCTTCAATCACATCCAGCAGCTCGACTTCCTTGGACACGGTCTGCTGGAGCGACTTATCGGTCTTCTGCATGTTCGCCTGCATGCTGCTCACTTGGGCCTGCAGGTGCAAAATCTTCTTGAGCTGCTCCTCCTCCTTGTCCTCCAGAGCGTGAAGTTTCACCTGCAGACGAGTAGCTTCAGTGGCGTCGGCAGCGCTCCTTGAGAGACGTTGTGTGATGCGATCTAGCTTGGCTTGCATCTGAGTATTCATCTCCGAGGTGTTCTGCTCCGCTGAAGAATCAGTGGGCAAAACTTCACCGTGTAGCGCCAGGAAGGAACTGATCGCGTGCTCGAGTGTCAAGCCTCGCTCATCCTTGGTCTCAACCTGTGCATTCACTTGCTTGGCCAGACTCAGGATCTACAAGATACATCATACACATAACACAATGTCAGCTGAGCGACGACATCCGGCTGATGATGGCGCTTTGGCAACAAACCCAGCAACACATACCTGCGTAACCACATCGCCGTTGCCTCTGGTTGGAAAAGGCTCAACGGCATCAGCTGAGTCCAGCGTAGCTGACAGCAGCCGCAAAATCTCTATCAGTGAATCCAGAGTCGCAGCTCCGTAGCTGTTGCTGCTGCTACTCGTCGCTGTCGCAACCTCGATATTCCCACCACCAGCCGCCAGCAGCTCCACGCTTGGATGATCGTATTGGCTCTGTACAGTCGCAAGACGGGCGTTCAGATCCCGCAGCCGCTGCTCCAGCAGCTCCACTTTAGCCTCAAGCGCCTTGGTCTCGCCACTGGATGTCACCACCTCATCCGACTGCTGTACAACTGGAACTTGCTGCTGCCGGAACGTCTCAATCTCCAGCGCCTGCTCTGCAAGAAGCCTCTCCTAATGGACACAGGAGAGAGTCAGACATAGAGCCAACGACATCAGGGACCAGCGATAAAATGCGTACTTTGTCTGCAAGTTGCTGCGCAAAGCAAGTGCGCTCTTGTTGCAGCTCCTGTGCATGATGGTACTCCAGCTCATACACCTACAACCACATCACAACATCAATACTCCACCCCCGTAATACCACAAACTACTGAAGCACTGATCACCACAGTAAACGCACCTTCTTCTCGAGCACTTCGTTCTGCTTCTTGCGCTGCAGCAGCGCGCGCTCGAGCTCGCAGATGTATTGCTCCTGCTCGTCCTCGTCGATCATCTTGGCGCTCGAGCTCAGCGGCTCCTGCTCTTTTCCAACTGTCGCTGTCGTGGTCTGCCGCTGGGCCTCTGCCTGCGCCCTGCGCAGCTGGTCGAGCGAGGGTGGCGCCGATCGTGGCGCTTCTTCAACAGCTCTTGCAGGCGCCTGTCGCTCTCTCTTCTGAGACAGAGGCGCAGTGGCCGCCGCCGCGATGGCAGCAGCAGGCGGCGCGACGATGGACGTGAAGCGCGACCAGATCTCTTCGCCCGTGATCGCTCGCTCGGCGGTAGAAGCTGCGGTCGCAGATGAGGATGAGGGTGGGGGCGACTGGGTGTCAGCGGTGCTCGTAGAGGCCGCCACCGCGTCGGCCTGCGCCACGATCTCGACGATGCCCTCGGCGTACTCAGTGAACTTGGACCACATCGCTTACTGTGGGCTTCCCATGTCAGAAATGAGCACAATAATCTGGTGTCGAAGACACGATTCCCTCTCCAAAACCAATATCTATTCTAAAGAGGAAAACGGTCAAAATGATCAGGCACATTATATAAATTCTTGCACACTATTTTTGAAATTCCTTGCATATAGATTTTAAATAGATATTTGATAATACAAATAGAAAAGTGATATCTCTACACATTGTGCACAAGTGTTTGCCAACACAAATTCAGAATCACAAAAGATGCCACCAGCGGTCTCATCGCGCGATGTGGTGGTCGGCGCGCTCGCGGGCGTGCTGCTGAGCGCCGCGTGGACGCGCTTCGTGACCCCCCGTCACGCTCTCCGCGACGCACGTGCCAAGGTGCAGCGTGGCAAAGTGTACCTCGTGGGCGCGGGCCCAGGGGACGTGCAGCTGCTGACGCTCAAGGCACAGAAGCTGCTCTCGGTCGCGACCGTCGCGGTCGTGGACGACCTCGTGAGCGACGAGCTCTACCGCATGATCCCCGCGGACTGCGAGGTCGTGTACGTCGGCAAGCGCGGCGGCAAGAAGGACTCGGCCAAGCAGACGGACATCGACGCCGTGCTCGTGCACAAGTGCCAGGACGGCCACATCGTCGTGCGCGTCAAGGGCGGCGACCCCATGGTCTTTGGCCGCGTGCACTCGGAGATTCGCGCGCTGTGCCAGGCCAACTGCCCGTTCGAGGTCGTGCCGGGCATCTCGTCCGCGCTCGCGGCGCCGTCGGTCGTCAACATCCCGATCACGCACAAGCACTTGAGCAAGAGCTTCCTCGTGATCTCGGGCCACAAGCCCGCCGAGATGGACTTTGCGCTGCTCGCCCAGGTGGACACGGTCGTCATGCTCATGGCCACGCGCACTTTGGCTACAATCTGCACGAAGCTCATCGAGTGTGGCCGCGACGAAGACACGCCCGTGGCGCTCGTGCACTCGGGTACGAACCCGGACCAGGTCACGCTGCTGGGCTCGCTCGCCGACATTGCCCAGAAGGCCAGCGACCGGAGCTACTCGCCCGCGATCGTCGTCATTGGCGCCGTGGCCAAGTACGCCGACTTGGAGGCGTATCTGCAGGACGAGGACCAGGACTTTGTTGTATAATCATACCACAGAGAGATTTGATTACAATAGACGACGCCTACTATTTGCATTTCGTTCTCTCATGATAGCAGTTTTGTATTGGACCGTAGGGAACTAACTGCTGGTTAGTGCCTAGGCTTACTGCTTGAGGATGTCGAGCAGCTCGACCTCGAAGATCAAGTCGGCGTCTGGTGGGATTACGCCGCCCGCGCCTGCACGGCCGTAGCCCTTGGCTGACGGGATGTTGAGCACGGCCGTCTGGCCCTTGCTCATGCGCATCACGCCTTCGTCCCAGCCCTTGATCACCTGGCCGACGCCGATCGTGAACTGGAATGGCTGGCCGCGGTCGCGCGACGAGTCGAAGACGCTGCCGTTGGCCGCGAGCTTGCCCACGTAGTGCATCACGAGCGTGTCACCGCGCGTTGGGAACGTCGCGTTGTCACCCGGCGAGAGCTCCACGGGGAGCACCATGCGCTCCTCGGAGCTCAGTTGCTCGCGCGCGACGTGGTCCACGATCGTAATCTCCAGGAAGAGCGTTTCGCCAGCGTACGGGTGTGACAGATCAATGTCGATCGACTCGTCCGTGACCTTGACGATGCGCGCCTGCTCGCCGTTCTGCAGCTGGATGCCCACGCCCACAGCCAATTGTTTCTCGTCCTCAGGGCTGCAGCACATCGCCAGACACGGATATTAGTTTTTGTGAACCTATATTAACTTGTGGCCACGAACGCACGCACCTCAGGTTGAGCTGCGAGCGCGGGACCGTGTGGATCTCCTTCGCGGCGCCAAAGGCCTTCGCGGGCGCGATCTCGATGTGCTTGGACACGCCCTTCTGCAGGCCGATCACGGCCTCGTCGATGCCGACGATCACGTCCCCACTGCCCACAATGAACGACAGCGGCTTGTCGTTCTCAGTCTGTCCAAACTTCTCGCCGTTGGACAGCTTGCCGTGCATCTGCAGGAACACGCGGTCGCCGACCGCGACACCCTCAGCGCCAGCAGAGGACGTCGCGTCGCTCGAGTAGAACGACGCCGAGCCGATCGCGCACACGGGCAGCGCGCGTGCAACGACGCCAGTGGCAGTGGCATTGTCGCGCGCCGCGCGCAGTGTGAGACCGTGCTGCAACGCCGCGGCGCTCACGAACGAGCGCTGCTGCGTACGAGCTGCTACCAAAGCACGACACAGTTAGAGAGCGCAGTGTAGGGTACATGAAGCGGATGAAGATGTGGATACGCACCTGTGGATCGCAGGAACGCGCGGAGCAGTGGCTGCTGCGTTGCTCTCTTCATCGTCGTCGCCATATTCGTTTGCCAATTGCTTTTGGCGATTTATATCCGCACAAATTGAGTTGCTGGACGAGAGCGTTTTTTTTAATCTTGAGTAAAATATGGATACTTCAAGCTACTAAATACCTTTACCTCCGCGCTTTTTAAAATAGGTCCATGTTGAATTAGGCACCCTGTAAAATAGGGCCTCCTATTGGAATCAAATTGGATGTTGACATCTCGAAAAGCTGCGATTTGTATTCGTCTCACGCCCATGGCTCTTTGTCGCGCAGTCTTATGGACGACTGTACTTTCGTACGGCATTCGGATCCTTTCGAGTGAGGTTGACAACAATCGCTCTGCTGTGTTGAGATGGACAATCCGCAATACACCCCCGCCTCAGCTCAACAACTGCAGCCTGCTTATGCGGCGCTGCGCATGGTTGGCTGACGAGAGCTCTCTCAGAAACTTTCATCCTCGCACAGTTAGTCATTCGAGCTTTTGCTTCCTCAGCCACACCCTCCTCTCCGCTTTCAAGACCCCCACGAGCGCCATGAAGACTGTTGCTGCCATCGTCGCTGCTGCCACAGCCATGCTTCTCGCCAGCCCAGCAGCTCATGGCGTCCAAATGAGCGCCGCTGAAGGCCCACTCTCGTACCAAGAGTACCAGGAGCGAGTTTCCGCTGCTGCTCATGCCGCTTCGACTCCAAGCAAGTTCGCGCCACTCATCCTCGGCGGAACGATCGTGCCTGCTGGCTCCCAGACCTTCACCACGGGACTTCGCAACACGGCGTCGGGAACGGACTTCTGCGGCGGCTCGCTCATCACGCCCACCCACGTGCTCACGGCTGCGCACTGCATCGCAGGCGACATAAAGTACGTCTCCGTGGGTACTCACTACCTCAGCGGCGCCAGTGACGGCGAGCAGCTCAAGGTCGTCAAGCAGACGACGCACCCGAGCCGCAACGAATCGAGCAACTCGTTCGACTTCCTCGTGCTCGAGCTCGAGCGCACCAGCAAGTTCACGCCCGTCACGCTCGCGAGCACGAGCGAGTCGGACGCTGTCGTTGGCTCGACTGCGACTGTCCTTGGCTGGGGCGCCACGACCTCGGGGGGCAAGCAATCCAGCGAGCTGCTCAAGGTCGACGTGCCGATCATGAGTAACGCTGACTGCGTCAAGAAGCTCGAAGTCGATGGCACCATGCTCTGCGCGGGAGGAGAACTCAACAAGGACTCGTGCCAGGGCGACTCGGGCGGTCCGCTCATCAACGCCGCCGGTACGCTCATCGGCGTCGTGAGCTGGGGCAACGGCTGCGGCCTCGCGGGCTACCCGGGCGTGTACTCGCGCGTGTCAGTGGCTCGCACGTGGATCGAGTCGGTCGCGCCGGGCGTGACCTTCCGCTAGGTGGACACTTTTGTCGTACGATGGTGGACAAAGAAGTTTTGTCTACTGAACTTTGGGTGTTCGAAAAATCTGATCGCGCACGAATACGTCCAGAGCTCAGAGGCAGATTTGAAGATGTCCACCGCTTTGTGCTAGCTTTCTCTTCAAAGTTTTGACTGTGTGTGTCCCTATGCAACTGTTATCAAGCTTTGAAGCGGAGACGAGACAACAAATTCGATGTGTGGGTGTGGTTATTTATTGCGTAGCTCACTTCAGATTGTCTATGATTATCGGGCGCTTTTGACGAGTGGAGGTCCGTCCGAAGGTACAAGAGGGGTCATATTCAGACCACTTTAAAGTGGGATTTTCCGAAAATTTACCACGATCTCCACTTTGGTTTCCAGAGACTTCCACTTTGAAACTTATTTGTTGTACCGCACCATTTATATACATGGCTGAATTCAGTTGTACAATTGACCAAAGAGACGCCTTACTCGACCGACAATCAAGCATGAATACCCACATGAACTCCGATATAATTTGCATTAACCCTTAGAGACGATAGCAGTAATAATATATCGTTCACCTTGTGTAAGTTGGATTGTGGCACTGTTATTTGAGAGGAAGGCAGTGGCGGGCAACATTAACGCTAAGAACGCTTATTATTATCTTTAGCTCTGATTAGGGTTGCCCTTAGCACTAACGTAAGGTGTAACCACATCACGTAATAGTTATTATTTAGAAATACAGACGATCGGGAAATGCATTTTTCTCGGGGTGGGAAACCGATGTGCTATTTATTATAATATCCCATCAGTTTCCGTTCAATGTGTTGCTGCAACAGCTCAGTCTCTGGCATTTATATGAGTTTCACTATCGGCGCCACTTTTCCCACTTTTCGCTGCTGAAATTGGTCAATTTGGACCCTGATGTGAAACAAATGGGATCTCTCACTTTCAAAGTGGTCTGGTCATATTTACTAGTGCTGCTGCGGCGACCGTGAACTCGCGCTACAGTATTTGGATATGGCAACTAGATAAACATTTAGACTGCCTTCTCGAAAATTTCGCAGAAGATTGGATCGTCTCACGGGCTCTCATACAAATACTAATTTCAGCAACGCACCACAAGTCTGGTGTTGAAATGCTTTGAAAAACAACGCAAACAATCATATATATTTATTGACATTTGTGTGTCGTACAAGTTTATCAGCCCAGCGGCCAATACTACTGTACTATCCTCGCCAACGGACTTGGCTCTGACGTGCAGAGGGTACATACAGTTCAGTCATTG